>JBBMEG010000004.1:12486402-12528455 GCA_037832605.1 Cyclanthera cordifolia | reverse complement strand
GCAAAGGCTCGGCCGACCCCCGGGGGGTCGGCAATGGCGTTGGCCGACCCCCGGGGGGTCGGCTTTGGTCCCTTGGTCCTTTGTTCGGGTCCCGGTCTCTTCCGAGACTTCCGGGCCATATTTTACGTCATAACAGGTATAATAAAGCTTATACTACATAAAAAAAATTAGTTAAATATAATAAAACAAAAAACTTATTAAATTGCATAAGACATCTTCGAAAAGAATCTTAAAGTTGTTTGGAGTGAACTTTTATGTTGATGTCAAAAAATGGTCAACTGATATTAACGGTACAATTTGTTTAATGAGGACCAATTTGCCTGCAAAAAAAACGAAAAATTAGAACATCGGTGTGGTGTGAGCCACAAGGCCTCTGATGTCTAAGTCAATAGGGTATTTTGAGAGTGTTATAGCAAGAGAGCTTAAGAGCTTAGCAATGACTTACTAAGCTTAGTAGCATATTTCAGTCTAGATTCAAATGAAGGATGACTTGACATTTTATAGCAGTTGGACTCGTAACCGCTGCAGCTTATTTAATGGTGGCTTAATGATCAGTCGTTTGTAACGTCAGCCATTAAGCCGATAATGAATATCGGCGTAACGGTCTTGTCTCGGAGGTTTCTTGGATGCGGCCAACCTTTGCAAGTCCTCACCTCCATGGCCGACCCCTTAAAGGTGTTGGCCTTCTCGGTGTAACTCCACGACGTTACCCTTTATGGGTGCAACGACTTAGGATGTTACGTGGACTCGATTGCCCCCCCCCCCTAGGTGATGTTCACCTTCGATGTAACTTCAGGTCCTTATCGTCGAATCTAGTTGTCACTTGGACTCGGCCAGCTCTTAGGGGATACTTGACCTCCACGGCTTTCCTCCCTTATGGGATGTTCGCCTTCAGTCGTCCTCTCAAGAATCGGTTTTGGACTTGGTCTAGATTGACCTCTATGACTTTCCCCCTCAAGGGGGTGTTCACCTTCGGCGTAACTCCCGACCGTTATCGATGGATCCAGTCGTCACTTGGACTCGGTCGACTCTCAAGGGAGTCCTAACCTCCACGGCTTTCCCCCTATGGGGTGTTCACCTACTTTGGCCGATCCCGAAAGAGTTAAGGCTGCTAGTTCCGACCCCTAAGGGGTCGATGCCTTCCTTGGTCGACCCATCGAGGGACCGAACTTACTTGGGTGGCCCCCGGGGGTTCTTGTCTTATTTTGGCCGACCCGAAGAAGTGGTCGGGGTAGTTGGAGTTGATAAGAGGAGAGGAGAGGAAATGAAGGAAGAAGAGGAAATTGATTAAATTGAAGATATGAAGTATTTGTTTGGGAATTGGTGTTATAGAGATGATAGGTTGTTAAAAATTTATAGGGATTTGTGTTTTAGGATGGAAGATGTTTATTTTAGATTAAATTTAATATAAAGTTTAATTGATATTTGTATTTTATGAGAGAGTGTGTTTATTTTAGATTAATTTTGATATAAAATTTGATTTGATGTTTGATGAATGTTGGAGAGAAATCGAAGAGAGTTAAAAAAAAAGTTGAGAAAGAATTATGATCTATTAAAAACAAATAAGAGTTCCTCTAGTTTCAAGTTTAATATATCCATATACCTCGTTTTAGGGAAAAGGAGACGAAGTTGACTATGCAATAAGTTATTGATTTTAAATATTTTAGCTAGTGAAATACAACCAATCAATTATTGGGTTAAAATAACAAAAAGACTATGACAATTTTTATTCTATATAGGTTTCTACATTGAAAGTTAATTAAATAATTTTTATAAACAGCATGTTAATAATTATAATCAAATAATTGAAATATAAGTCTGACCGTTTAAAGTTGAGAAAATTTGATTAAAAAACATTAGTTATTGATCCCAATTCATTAACTTTTTAAAATATACAGAATAAAACATTAAACTCTGCGTAAGCAAAAATATTAATTTTGTTTTTTGTGTCAAGTACAATACTAACCTCTAATCCATGTGGGATTTAAAATAATTAGAATGATTTAATAAATACTCTTCAAACGATCAATTTGAGATTTGATATTCTTTCCATTCATTGGTGGATATATATAAATAAATAAATATATTTATTTATTTTTTTTTTTAAATTTAAAAGACAAAGATTAAAAAGAGAAGAAGAAAAAAGAATCCCTAAAATGAGTTTTGATCCATCCACGTTTTGTTCAAAATGTGTCGGATTATATAATGGTTTTAAAGAAAAACAGTTAAAGTTGAAGCCTAACTTTCTTTCGAGAATGACATTTTTTATTATAATTTTATCTATATATTTTATGTTATAAATTTTATAAACATTATTATTTTAAAGGTACGAAATCATTTATAATAGATGTTGATACCGAAAAATGGTACTTTCATAATTGATAGTAAATATTTGTCTACCGAGAACCAGATGCCTGAAAAAAAAAACGAAATGAGGCACATCGATGTGGCATATATGGTCAGGTTATCGAAGTCAGCCAAAATAAATTACTGACTCTTCTAGCTCTAACTTGTAGAAATAGTGGAACCAAGTCATATTTCAAAAAGCTATGAATTAATTTCTCAATGTTTGAAAACAAAACAAATAATATGGGGGTTTGAGGTATTTAAAATTCTAATTAAATAAAAAAAAAAATCAAACAATTTATGAAAACTTCCCATTTAAGGGTTTAGTTTAATCTAATTGTAATATTGATCATAGGTTAACAGAATTAATTTTGTTTTTCTCGAGTTCTATTTGAAAAAGCCACAATAAGTAATTATTCTCTTATTTTATTGACTCTGATCCAACATCAAAAATCAAATCTTAATATTCAATCAATTAGGCACAATAATTGTGTTTGGGGCCAGGAGTTATTTAAGAGGGGTTGAGTTAAGAAGAGTTAAGTTAAAGAGAAGTGTTAGGTTAATCTGAATTTTAAGTTAGCAGTGAGGGTTAAGTCAAGCAGAGTTAGGTTAAACAGTGTTTATTATGAATGTTAAATTAACCTGAGTTGATTTTTTTGTATGAAATTAAAATGAAATGAATTAGATGAATTAATTTTATTTCATAATGACTTCACTAAAGAGTATGAATTCATTTTAAAATATTAGTAATTGAATGCTCAAATTTGTAATTCAATCATTCATTGGATTCATATGCCACTATTTAACAATAAAATAAAATTTATTAGAATATAAGTACCAATTAACAATGAAAAAAAAATTAAGACGATTTAGAAAACATGGTTCATGAAATAAAATCATATCTTAGTAACAAAATAAGTGTAGATAGATAAAAAGATAGAAACTAAATAGGCAACATATGCCTAAACAAAAAAGAACATGATGCACCTCGTGGAAAAAGATAACTACGATCATATCATCGTGGCCTTACCTGGTAGGTATTCACAGTAGCTGTGCTGGTCTTTAAGGGACAACAAGAAAGGACTCGGCTTTTTCGATGTCTTGGAAAAGAACATTTATTAACACAATCCTCCCTGGAGTAGTGAGTGGAGGGAATAGTTAAGTGAGAACTGTTGCAACCTGAGACCACGTTTCATATTTTTCGTCTTACACGACCTTCAATTTTGTTTTAGGCCATTCAGAAATCTTACACAACTGTGGTTTGAAGTGATTTGGCACCAAGGTATTTTAGAATGCTCTAGCCGCAATAGTTCGTTATGATACTTACCCCTAAAAGTACCATTGTTAAACTTCCATCAACTAATCTGAACTAAATGCATTAAACATTGCACAAGAGTGCTTTCTTCTAATGTAGTCCATTTGTGACGCCCATTTTTTGATGGTCCCGACATTATTCTACAAGTAAAAGTATATTATATTATGAGATTAATATTACATTTACCATTCTATACAACCACTACAAATACAATAAGGGTACATGAAACAAAAGGGTTTATAAAGTAAAACACGCTACATAATAACAAAGTCTTTGACTTAGAAGCTTGACATTCGTTCAGCTAGTGAATCACAAAAGCGAATCCATTTTGGTGATGTCTCGATGAAATTAATGTTTGGATGTTCGTCTATTTTAGCTTGCGTAATAGAAGTATAATCTTTTCCTAATATCTCAATACCTATTGTCGAGCTCGTCTCTCGACGAATCAAATTATGCAATAGACAACATGATGTTATTATCCTCACTTGTACTTTAGGAGGATAAACTGACTTGTTTCGTAGGATTGTCCAACGATTTTTTAGAGCACTAAAAGCTCTTTCTATTATATTTCTTGCTAAAGAGTGTGCTTTATTAAAAAATTCTCTCGGGTTACGAGGCGGATTTGTTCCCCTCCAGTCTGAAAGATAATATCGCTTGCCTCTATAAGATGCTAAAAATTCTTATGCATTTGGATAACTCGCATCACAAAGGCAGTAATATCCTGGTCCATTACACGTTTTGTTAAATAGTATTCATAATTAGTAAGACTATTGAATGTCGTAAATCATTATTTATCATGTGAGACGTAGAATCCATTGGTCCTTCATAAAGCATTCCTCAAAACTCTCGAGTTAGCTGCCGACTAATCCCATCTAGCGAGAACATATATGAACTCCCCACTGGGAAGCCAAACAGCTAAAATGTTTATTGTGATCAAACCTTTCCTATTCATAATAGATGCACGATATTCAGCTGGGATATGTATGTCTATGTGAGTATCGTCCAAAGCACCTAGACAATTCTGCATGTTTTCAAAGAATAGTCATTGAAAATGGTCGGTGACTATTCAAGAAACGTGGTAACAATTAAGTTTAGGAGACAATACCTCAAACCATTTCCACATGTAGTCGGTGCATGTTTATTGAATAGGTTCAAGGATTTTAAACAAAATTGTGTGAAAACGGATTACAGCAGCTAGAACGTTCTGAAAGTGTCATGACACTCTCGCCAGATCTAGTGAAATTTCGTCGAAAGATGCGATTTTTAACATCATGTGCACATGTGCAGAAACATTGCTACCATTTCGTTAACATCTATGTATTCAGTACCTCTAAGATCATCGTGCGTCATAAGCATGTCGCATAGGGTTCGAAAACATTTACGATCTATTCTCGTTGCCTCTGGTCACTTTCTCTTATTAGCTGGAAAAAGGGTAATTTGTCCAAAATGGTATCTAAATAAAGAGCTATAATTTTTCTTCCTTGGATTGTAGTTTAAGATTAAGTTTACTAATAAAACGAATTGATTTTGCGACATATAGAGTATCATCAACACT
The DNA here is from genome assembly GCA_037832605.1 of Cyclanthera cordifolia. Classification (NCBI taxonomy): domain Eukaryota; kingdom Viridiplantae; phylum Streptophyta; class Magnoliopsida; order Cucurbitales; family Cucurbitaceae; genus Cyclanthera; species Cyclanthera cordifolia. The sequence goes on along the minus strand of JBBMEG010000004.1, from coordinate 12,523,239 downwards.
GATATTACTTGATCCGAATCCATAATCTAGAATAAGTAAATCTTCAACTTATGACAAATATTTACGTAATTTAAATCACATAATTCAATGGAAATCAAGTGAATCAATTTATTTTAAACTTGTATTTAGTTTATGTCAAATAAAAATAAAAATATGTAAACTTGAATTTCTTTTTGTGACGATCAATAATAAGCTACTTTAAAATTACTTTTGACATACTTTAAACTTGAACATAGTTTATGTCAAAAAAAAAAAAGAAGTTAACTTCATATTATTTATGTGCCTATCAATTTGTAATAAAAGTTGAAGTTATTTGATATTTTTCTACATAAATAAAACCAAAGCTTCTACTAATTACAAGATAAAACCGATTGATGTGAAATTTATGCCAATTACTATCAAATTTTCTTAATGCATTTATTTTTGAAACTTTATATGAAAATCATTGATTTAATAATATTTGCATTTTTCTTTTTAATTATACAATGAATTTATCAACATTGTTGGGTGGTTGAGGTCAATCTAAAATAAAATTATTTAATCCTCAAAATTACAGATTTTGAGAATGATTTGATTAGGGGATAAGGTGAATCTAAAATAAAATAAATTATTTCTCAAAATTATAGGTTTTAAAAATATTTAACTTGATTTTTAGATTTTATTAGGTGGATAAGGTGAATCTAAAATAAAATTATTTATTTCTCAAAATTATAAATGAGAAAAACATTTAACTTCATTATTAGATTTTATCAGGGGTCAAGGTGAATCTAAAATAGAAAATGATTTTAAACCCAAAATTTAGTTTTCAATTTCAATTCGAACCCATATTATAATTTGAGGTGAATATAAGTGAAGATTCATGATTTAATCCATATTATCCTAATAATACTTCAAAATCGATATAATATTTAAATTTCAACAAATTAATTAACATCTTATTTTATTTTGATTTGAAATAAATTTAGTTGTTCAACTTAGTTTAATTGGCAACGACAATTAATTACAAAATAATGAAAAGATAACTACCTAATCAAATGATAACTTCAAATTTCATATAACATATAGATCATTGAAGATTAGATAACAAGAAGCCAAACATGATAGCATAAACAGAGAGATTATTATAAACATAGTTATTTGAAAGAAGAGTAAATTCACAATGGAAAGCAGAAATCACGGAGCAAACTAAACTAAAATCGCGAGACAATTTATAAAATGAAAAGTATGAGTGAAGTTTAAGAACAATAAATCAACACTTACCATCAACTTATTTCAAAAGTGAAAGATAATAAATTCGGTGGAAACAAAACCCTAAGCCCATATTAATTGCAAAGAACATTTGCTTCTCATTTATGAGGAACGAGATGAAGAAAGTTAAATGCATCATACAATGCATGTACTAATGAACAGAGATATGCTAATATTAAAAAAAAAAAAATTAGAGACATCAAAGGCCGAAGGTGAGGGATGAGAAGTACTTACGTGATCTGGCTCTCACCGAGCCAGATTCGGTGAGAATCCTACCAGATTGTCTTCTTATGAAGAGGTTTTTGAAGAACCAATCCATTTGAGATCGAAAAAACGGATGAGAAAACACGAAATTAGTAGATGATAGCAAGATTTCATGCCAAATCGGTGGCGAAAACTAGTTCAGATCTACGAAGAAAACGAAGATCTGAGTTAAAAAAAATTGAAAACCATACCAAAGATGAATAGAGAGCATCAAAAAATTTACACAAAATCGATTTTAATAAAACCTCCAACCAACATTTATTTAACTGGCCTGTTCCTAACTTTTTTTAGAATAACTACTTTTATTATAAATTTATCTATATATTTTATGTTATAAATTTATATACATTATTATTTTACAGGTACAAAATCATTTATAATATATGTTGATACCGAAAATGGTACTTTCATAATTAATAGTAAATATTTGTCTATCGATAACCAGATGCCTCCAAAAAAAACGAAATGAATTTCTCAATGTTGAAAACATAACAAATAAAATGGGGTTTGAGGTGTTTTAATAAAATTCTAACTAAATAAAATAATAAAAATAAATCAAACAATTCATGAATACTTCCGATTCAAGGGTTTAGTTTAATCAAATTGTAATATTGATCATAGGCTGACATAACTAATTTATTTTTCTCGAGTTCTATTTGGAAAAGCCACCATAAGTAATTATTCTCATATTTTATTGACTCTCATACATCATCAAAATCAAATCTTAATATTCAATCAATTAGACACTAAATTTAGCATTAAAATTAGTGAGAACGACTAAACAAAAATTAATTAATCGAGACGACTATGAATTAACAAATTTTGTTTATTTGTTTCATTAAGCCTATCATGCAAGCTATGTAATTTGGAAAAGGCACAATCACACACACATGAGCCAACCTCTTGCTACAAATTTACAATCATTCGAAATAATAAATATCGCAAATTCATGTATAACATGGATCAATTGATAATAAACTAAGGCGTCAATTTAATTTATCAAAAATCAACCACAAATAAAAACAATAAACAAAAATCCTTGAAATCAAAACAAATATTCAATTTTATCCAAAGTCTCTTAACACTACAGTTTAATAAAAACTACCGAGACCAGAGCCGACCTCTAAAGAGATCGGTCGACTGATCCATAGGAGAGTTCAAAGTCTCTTTAGAGGTCGGCTTTGGTCTCACTCAACCATTACAGGTCCTCACCTCCACGGCTTGCCTTTAAATGGGGTCTTGGCCCTCTTGGCATAACTCCTAGCTGTTATGAGTAGATCAAGTCATCACTTGGACTCGAACAACTCTTGCGGGAGAGTCTTGACCTCCACAATCGACCTTGGGAGGTCAAGGCTACTCTTTCCGGCCATCGGAGCGTCGAAATGGCCTTGGCCGACCCCTGAGGGGGCCATGGACGACCCTTGCGTGGTCGGAATAGGCTCGGCCGACCCCTTAAGGGTTATGACCTCCCCTAACAACCCCGTAGGGTTGTGGCCTCCCCTAGCTGAACCCCGGAGGGTCTCGGCCTTCTTTGGCCAACCCTCGGGAAGTCGAAATAGGCTTAGGCGATCCCCTGGGAGTTGTGGCCTCCCTTGGCCAACCCTCCGGTGGTTTCGACCTTCTTTGGCCAACCCCTAGGGAGTTGAAATGGGCTTGGTCGACCCCCTAGGGGTTGTGGCCTGATCCCTTGGAAAACCCTAGAGGGTTTAGAATAGGCTTGGCCTACCCCCTAGGGATTGTGGCCTACTTTGGCCTACCCATGGGGCGCTCGACCTTCTTTAGCTGACCTTCGGTGGGTCGAATGTGCTTGGCCGACCCCTTGGGGGTTGTGGCCTCCCTTGACTTACCCTGGGAGGTTTTGGCCTTGTCCGAATATTTCAGGATATTTTAGTCTATAACATTCTTCAATCTCTATGTTATCTCTTTGCTTTTTCCTTAATTGCAAAAAAAAAAAAAAAAAAAAAAAAAACTGGGTTCATTCAGAATCCCTATTTTAGAGAAAAGTCACTATAAAATATTTTTTAAGGAGAATGGTGATTTCACTTGCGTTTTTTTTTTTTTTTTTTTTTTTTTGTTATAAATCTTTTTGTTCTTCTCTATTTTTTGTTTTCCTTAATTGCAAAAATATAGAATCCTAAAAGAGGATGGAGGAGAGTGTAACAAAATTTCAAAGATTGAGGGATGTTTAAGAATCATGATGATTCCTTGTAGGGGGTGATTTAGACCAAATTGGTATTTACGTACTGCCCTTGTGGTAAGAGAGATGAGGAGGATAATGTATCGAATGGATATGCGATTGATGATATAATTTTTTTTCCCACACATTCATAATAGTGACTCCAATTTGATTTATACCCTTCTATACTTTAACTAAAGTAAAATTGTTGCACTGTTTTTCTACCTTCATTCGCCCTTTACTTTTATTTGCAAGTTAATCCTTGTATGTACAGGGTTTTTTTGTTCTAAAATATTGATTTTTTTTCAAATAATTGTATAGATCACTAAAAGATGTACACACGACTAAAGATTGATGGATTTTTTTTTTTTTATTTAAGATGGCTGTGTGTGTTTTTCTTCTTTGTTATTCGAAGTGCCATTCTCTCGCCAAATTGTGTCTTCTTCAAAGATGTGTTAAGATTGAGATTTCAAGTGGATATGGAAAGCTTTCGGATGATTATATAACTTTTTATTATATTCTATTGGAGATAAAAAATTTTATATGAATGGTAAGTATTCGTTATGAAATTCTTTGGTGCAATTGAATAATTCATTGTTTACTCTTTGTTTAATTTGAATATGAAAATTTTTGAGACCGAGGCTGAGCCAGCTCCCACCTGAGCTGCTCGAAGACAATAGACCTAGAGGAACGCATCTGTAAGTCTTCTGAAAGTTGTCGAGAAGCTGAAGCGAAATACATAAAAGCCTACAAGATAAAAACCAAGGTTAGTCTAAATACTTAGATTAGAGCCAGGTGTATACGGTCATACTTGTCCAGTGCGTGTTGCACATGGCCGCATGCCCGTTCAACCCCGTTTCATCATGCTTTTATGTTATTTTGTCATTATTGTATGTTAGGATAGTTTCCTTCATTTAATTTTAAGTGTTGTCTCTTTACCATTTTCATATGCAAGGGTGTCACACCAGTTATGTGGAAAATATACTATTGGGGGTATGACTTCTTGAAGCTTCCTTCCTATCAAGTTATTATATGATTAATGCAATCGTTGATATGTCCCTTATTGCATCTTTTCATATAGCTTTCAAAGATAAAAGCATTTCTAAAACTCTCTTTCTCCCTTTTTCGAAAACTTTTCACGAACTTCGATTCCGATCCAAACTCCAAATTATTTGGAATTTCAGGAAAAAGAGGGTCATCGCCGGGAAAAAGATCATCTTCAGTGTTGGGATCCATCCTATCTTTGACAGGAGACGACAACGAAGAGATGATGATAACAACTAATCACATCAAAAGCGCGCCTCAAAGTGGGCTCATAGTCTATAGCTGCTAAGAAACAAGTAAGATGTTATTACAAATTTAAATCAGTAAAAAATGCAAGCGAAACCCAAGGTTAGGCAGTATACATGGGCTAGACCCCTTCTACTGGTTGGGTGAGTCTGTGTCATGTTGCTCCACTGACTTAGGGAGCAGGTTGTATAGAGCCAAGGAATCAATCGTCAGGTACTACACACTTTGAGTAAGCTTGGCAGGGTATGTCAACACCAAGTGTGAAACATTTTTACCCTAGACTGAGGGCTCAATTTAGTGTAAACTAAAAAAAGACATTCGGTTAAGTAAAGAAACTCAAGACGTTTGTATAAGTATAGTTCAAGGAATCGTACCATAAGTCTCAAAGGAGGTAGGAACTGTCAATAAAGCGTCTGGGCATGGAACCACCCAAGGTTCTCCTACAAAGAACCATTTTTTCCTTCTACCCCTTCTAGAAGTTTGGGCAGGTCACCAGTGAACTGAAGTTGGTTTTAGGGGGTTAGGTAACCCCCAACATCTTTTTCATAATTTTGAGAGATACAGTACAACGAAAGAAGGTCTTCAGCGCTGAAGAGACCCTCAAAAGCAGCGTATACCTAAAGGTTGTAAACTCTGAAAAAGATGTTCCACACGTTGGGTGCAAGCTGCATACGGTCTAACCCGACCGTGTAGAGAAATTCTTGAAGTGGAATGATCAGAGGCAACCGAACTCCTCTGTCAAGCATAATGGTGTACAATGCCACTTCACCCGAGGGGGGGTTGTCACATCTCTCTTCACTCGAAGGAAGCCAAAGGGTAAACTCGTGCGAAATTTGGTACTTAGCTCTAAGCACTTCCAAATCCTACTGGGTCAATATTGAAGCGGCTGATTGGAAGTGCTTAGAGCTAAGTAAGAGTGCAGTTCATTCTCATAGTCTGAGCAGAGCTCTATGATCGCAAGTATGAAGAAGTACATGCAAAGGAACAAAAATTCAAAAAGTGCTAAGAAAAGGGTAAGTCTCTACAAAGAGGATCCTCATAGCCCAACAAGAGGGCAAGTCTCTGCAAAGAGGGCCTATGTAGCTAGGTAACCTAGAATTCTACAAAAATGCTATCAAAGGTGAACCTCTACAACAGAGCCTAACTAGCCTAGAATTCTAAAATATAATTTCAATTAGGTGAATCTTGAGTATGAGGACCTAAGTAGCCTAGACTTTTCAAAAATTAGCTACCTAACGGTAAGGAAAAAATAGCGGCATGCTTGAGCAATTATAGTAAAAGTACTTAAAAGTGGTGAGACTTGAAAAAAGTACCTACTATGTACACAAATTGAAATTAGAGCTGCAATTTGTTGAAGAATTCGATAAAGTACCTAGAAAAGTAGCAGCCTACTTGGTACAAGAATTTAACAAAGGTGCATAAACTCAAAAAGAAGCCTATTACTACCCTAAATTTTCGAAAAACTACTACATATAGGTACCAAAAAAGTGTAAAAAAAAGACCCATAATTTCGAATAGGTACATGTGTGGAACCAAAAATTTAAAAGGGACGTACCTAAAAGCCGAACTCCCAAAAAGTGCACCTTAAATATTCCAAAGCTTAAAACTAGTCTTCCCAAATGCCCAAAAAATCGTAAATGAGGTGTAGGGGGGAGGGTTTGAGACTTTTTGTTGATCTTTCAAGGTATGGAAAGGATTAATTCAAGAGCAAAATCTTCCAAGAAAATATTCTTTGAAGAGATATTATTTTTTGGTTTTGAGAAATATTATTTAAAATATTCTTAAACTAAAGAATAATGATTTTAAATAAGAAAATACCAAAAAATCAAATATTTTCCTTAACTTGAAAAGCTTCTCTAAAAAGAGATCGAATTTTTATTTCTCCCAAATATAGATGAACAAGCACTGAGTTACTTTTCAAAATTCGACTATAAAGTCTGAAAATGAAGAGTGAGTGTAATATTGTGGGTGAAATTATCTCCTTAGGGGAGTCGACAAAAAGAATCCATACCCCCCGCCCCCAGGGTCGGGCCCAGTATAAAGTGACGATCGGACATCGTCGATAACAACATGAAGTCACGCCGAGAAGTCTAACACCCCTAAGGGAGTCAGCCATGGGAACCAGGTTCCTCGGTGTTGAACCATGTCAAAATCCTGCTCCTCAAACACCCTTCTAAGGGGTTAAGTCGTGGAGGTCAGGGCTTCCCTAAGAGCCGACCGATTCCAAATGACAACTAGATCCGCCAATAATAGTTAGGAGTTACTCCGACGGTGAAGACCCTCATTTGAGGGAGGCAAGCCATGGAAGTCATGGAGGTTCAAACTCTCCTAAGAGCTGGCCTAGTCCAAGTGACAACTAGATACCGTCGATAACGATCAGGAGTCACGTCGAGAAGTCTAACCACCCATAGGGGAGTCAGCTGTAGGAACCAGGCCCCTCGGGGCCGGACCAAAATCCAATCCTGAGGGTACGGCCGAAGGCGAACACCCCTCAAAGGAGGGAAAGCCATGGAGGTCAGGGCTCCCCTAAGCGCCAACCAAATCGAAGTAACATCCTAGGTCAATGCACCCTTAACTGGTAAAGTCCTAGAGTTACACCGAGAAGGCCCACACCTTTAAAGGGTCGGCCATAAAGGTGAGGACGTTTAAAGGTTGGTCGAGTCCAAGTAACCCTCAAGATAAGACTATTACTCCTCTCAAGTGTAATGGTCAGGGGTTATGCTGGTGTTAATGCCCTACTTAAATACCTGGCCATTAAGTCGCCATTAATGAGCTGCAGCGGTTACGTTACCAACTGCCATAAAAGACAGAATGATTCACATTTTTTTGGAGGCCAAATTGAGTCAAATCAAGCTGTAAGCTAATTATAAGCTCTCAAGCTCTCTCTAAACATTGTCCTAAATCTTTATTTAGACATCAGATGCCCTGTGGTGAGAAAAAGAAATAATAGTAACTTGGTCCCGAGCATCTACCATTATACCCACAATGATTGGGCATACTATTGCTATTCATAATGGAAAGGATCATTTGCCTATTTATATAACGGATCGCATGGTCGGTCATAAATTGGGAGAATTTGCACCCACTCGAAATTTTCGGGGGCATGTGAAAAATGATCACACCACCCGGTGTGCCTAATTTTGTCTTTTTTGCAGGCAAATTCGTACTCAGTAAATTAATTATACAGTTGATCCAAGTTGACCATTTTTTTGCATGAACAAAATCAATGCTCTTTTCTTTTAACTTTAGGGGTGTTTGTTTCGACTCTTATGAAGTTATACTAAATAAGCTTTTATAAACATTCTTTAAACAATCTTATCCAATGAACTATTACTACAATTTTTTCTTCAAAAATACTCAAAATAACCCTCATTTCTAATTACCAAAAATAATCACTCTTCCAATTATTCATCCAAACAGACTTCTTTTTTCACGGAATCATGGATGAAGATATATAAAAAATTTGTGTGGATGTTCATTGGGATTAGAAATGAAATGTTGGTGGGGTTTATACACTTAAAATATTTCTCTTAATTTAGTAACGTGATGCTCAGGTTCTCATCAATACAGTTAATAGATCAACGAGTAAATTATGAAGACATACCAGCTTAATATAAATCAATATACGCATTCCATCCCATTAAGTATAAAGTCCCTAGCATAGCTATAATTTTAGTAAACATCACATGACAACAAGGTAAACAATGTAATCGTACACATGTTTACGATCACCCACAAGATCCAAGCTAAGGATAAGATTCTCTTACCTAGGCCAAAAATTGCTAATTTTTCCTTATAATTCTTAAACTACGAGTCTCGGAGGTTTCCTCAAGTTCAACTGGCCAAAACAGGGTTAATGAGTCAAAATTAGCACCTAAGACTATCAAAAACGGACTTGGTGCATTGAAAATAACTGAAAAATACTATTCGAAAATTTTCAAGGGACGGTAGTGGCACCTGGGCGGAGAATGACGGCAGGTGGTGGCGCGTGGACAAAGACTCGTCGGTGTGTGCAATGGCGGAGGTGGCCCTTGAAGTAGATGCGCAGGTGAGTAAGCGGTTGCAAAACGGCTACGTGGCGTGCACTGAGTCATCCATCGGGCTTAGAATGGCATGTGTGGTTTGGGAGACCGAAGCTACAGGCTCGGTGACCGTTAACTAAGTGCGAAGCTGGGTCAGAGGCGACACTGTCCACGAGGTGTGGCTGTTGGCGAGGAAAACGAGTGGGCTTGTCGATTGGCTGCAAGCTCCACGAAGGCGGGGATGAATCACTGCTCGACACGCGGGGTCTCGCGACAGGCCCTCGACAACGGCTGGCGGCACTCGTGGGGATAAGTCTGCTGAAGGGGCTGACAATGACAGAGTTGGTCGGCGGCGCACGAGAAAGCACAGAGTCTGATTGAGGGAAGTTGGGGGTTGTTGATGTTGTTTTCTGTGACCAATGATTAGCTAGTCGGAAAATGTTGAAAACGAGAGAACAGAGGCGACAATAGCTGATGATTGGAGAAATGATGACCTAATAGTGGATTTTTTCTCTTTTATAACCGTAGAAAAGTTCCATTTATTCACCAAAATGCTCATATGGCTAAAAATAACCATTCTACCGCTATTTTTCAAAATCTGACTTCACACTTCTCGAGATATAACTTAAATAAGCACATTTAATCCAAAAAAAAATTCAAAGGGATTCTCAGGAGTCTCGGTAAGCCCAAAAATGACAAAACTATGCTTGAAAATTAGGGAATGAAAGTCCGAGCCGTTACAATTCTTCTGACTAAACCTTTTGACAACTAGTCTTGCTTTATAATGCAGTCTTGAGGTATTTTCTTCTTGTTTCACTCGATAAACTCACTTATTTTTCAGTCCGGTTTTCCTTTTAGGCAATTTAACAAGTTCAAAAGTGTCATTCTCATATAAAGATTTCATTTCATCAATCCATTCTCTTTCGTGCTCATCTTCTATAGCCTCTTCATAACTCTCAGATTCTCTCCCGTCAACCAATAACACATAATCACTAGTATCATATCGTGTTAACGAACGTCGATCTTTGACAAATCTTATGAGTGGAACATTTTTAAGTGCTTCGGTTTTTTATAAAATGTTCCTCAATACTATCATCTACCTCAACTTATTCATGACCTTCTACCTCATCTAAATTATCAAATCGATCATTTTAAATCTCATTCTGTATCTCAATAGAAGGTTGTGTCAAAGAAACTAATCAATCAGATCATCACTATATGTAGACTTTGTTTCATCTATTTTCTCAATATCTTATATGTTTTGGTCTTCAACAAACACAACATCTTTCTAATGAGCTTTTTCGTCAATGTATCATACAATCTGTAGCTAAATTCATCTGACCATAGCCAAGGAACACATATGGTCTTGTCTTTGCATCAAGCTTTGATCTCTTATCTTTAGAAACATGAACGCTAAAGCTTAACAACCAAAGACACGCAAATGACTATAAGATTTATCCTTCTTTGACCAAACTCTATCAGGAACTTTAGATCTAAGAGGAACGCATGGTGTGAGATTCAAAACATGTACAACAATACTCAATGCTTCACCCGATAAAGTTTTGGCTAACTATTAATGCGAAAGTAAACGTCTCACTCTTTTCACCAATGTTCTATTCATTCTCTCAACCAACCCATTTAGTTAAGAAGTATTATAAGGTGTCTTTTGAAGTTGGATACCATGATTTTTAATACTTTCCCCTATTGTCGGTTCTGATACAATTCAACTTTTTACCAGTTTATCTTTCAACAAGCCGCATGAAAATGCTTAAACACTTGTAACACTCGATCTATAGACTTCAAGGTGTAAACCCATGTTTTTTTCGAATAATTATTTATAAACATCACAAAGTTGTATGATGCAGCTCCAAGTGTTTTAGTTTTCATAGGACCACACACATCAGAATATACAATATCGAGTACTTTTGCTTTCTTAAAGGTTATGATGCTTTATAAGAAACTCTTATTTGCTTTTCTACCAAACAATGTTCACATCTCTTCAAAGACATGTTATTTACACCATAAAGATGGCTTTCCTTGGTTAGAACCATCAAACCATTCTCAATGACATGACTGAGTCTTTTATGCCAAAGTTTAACACTCTGCATTGTCCATTGCATTTATATCAGTACAAGTAATTTTTTCCTGCATCAAATATAGTGAAGAACACTTCTCTCCCTTAGCTACCACTATAGAGCCTTTAGTAAGCTTTCATTTTCCATTATAAAAGGTACTACGAAAACCTTCATCATTAAACTTACCTGTAGATATTAAATTCATGCATATATCAGGAATGTGTTCAACATTTTTCAAAATAGCACAGTACCATTCTTGGTCTCAAAGTGCACATCTCCATTACCAACTACTTTTGCTAATCCATCATTACCCATTCAAATAGTACAAAATCACTAGATGTATAAGATGCAAAGAATTCCCTCATGGATGTAGCATGAATTGAAGCACTATTATCAATCACCCAACTGCTTTGTTCTGTAGCAAGGTTTACACTATCACCATTGAATAAAATAAAAAAATCTTCGGTTGCTACGGTAACTTTGTTTGCGTCATCATCAGTTGCATTTTCTTTTCCTTTATCAACTTTATTTTCTCTCTTCAATTTTCTGCAATGTTTCTTTATGTGTTTTTTTAAGAAAAAATGAAAACATTCAACATTAGAAAATTGATCACTCTTGCTTTCACTTCTGTCTATGTTTTTCGAGCTTCTACTCTTGTTCCTCCAATATCTTTCAGTAATAAGAAAATTAGATTGTGAAGAAGAACCTTATGACTTCCTTCTCATCTCTTTGTTCAAAAGATTGCTTTTTACCAAGTCCATATTTAGTACACCATTTAGGCTGAGTTCAACAATGAAGTTCTAAATGTCTCCTATGAATCTGGTAATAAACCAAGAAGTCATAATCCATGTATCTCCTCATCAAACTTGATATTTATTCCAACTAAATGATTCATTATATCTTGGAATGTATTCAAAGGATCTAACAAAGACGTTCCTTCTTGATACTTCAAACTCATCATTTGTTTAATAAAAAATAATTTATTATTACCAGTTTTTAGGGGCATACAAAGACTCCAGCTTTTTCCACATTGTTCGTGCATGATTTTCTTCACCCAATATGATGTATAATATTTTCTTCTATCCAAAGACTAATATGATTTATAATATTTTTTTCCCATTCTAAATCAGTTTTATCATCAGACGTCTCAAGTGAAAACACTGGAAGAAATAAATCATTAACAAATAAAATATCTTCCATCTTTCTTTTCCAATCTTGATAATTTGAATCATTCAATGTAACCATTCAACCACCACTATGCCTCGTTTCCATATTTAACACAAGACTTTACCACTTACTAGCAATAAACACTATATCTATGATTCAATTATTCTTCCTTTTATGTTTCTAAAAGAAAATTAGCAAGCATAACAATGTATATGCGATAGATAAGTCAAGCATAATGCACAAAAATTGTAACATGGAAAACATCCTCAAGGCGAGGAATAAAAAACCACGGATCAAAGTCAATCCTCCACTATAATCAATAATTAGCTACAACAAGTTCTCTCTAGTTACCGCTAGACACATACATCATATAATAACTAAAGATAAAATATCTCAGCAACAAACGACACTAAACCAAAGAGAAGAATAGAAAGATCTCGCTTCAAAATCCGATTTCCACCGTACAGATTGTAGAGCTTTATGTCAAGAACATACATCCATTCGACAGTTAGTTACTTAGAAAACGCCAAAATAACAATTGGGCGAAACCTTTTTCTTCCTATCTTTTTCCTCTTTTCTGTGGCGATCCAACACTTTCTGACGATAAACTGAAAGTGAATAAAATTCACTTAAAACACACAAAGCCCTAATGGGCTTTATGAGATTGGGCCTTCATATACCTATAAAAATGTCCCAACTGATTTGGACATGAATTATTGACTGATAATTTTTAATTTAAAAAAAAAAGAAAGAAAAAAAACGATCGATACAGTTTAGTTGGAAGGTTATTACTTGCACAGAAACCGCGAAACTCCAATGTACAAATCCGAAGTGTTGAAACGCGACCTTACTGATTCCGAGCACGAGGAAACTCCGAATTCGTCGAGCTCCGAGTGAAAGAAGAAGCCCAGAGTTTCCATAAATGGCAGAGACGTGAAGGATATGGCGGAGTATGAGAAACAGAGGCTCTCTAGGATCGCCGAGAACAAGAAGAGAATGGAGGCCCTTGGATTGGCCAAATTAGCGACCTCATTCACAAATTCCGTCGAGAATTCGAGGAAAATTGATAGAAAGGGAAAGCAGAAGCTGGATAAAGACCATGATGCCGCGGATGAAGATTACAAGCCTGGCGAGGACTCTTCGAGTTCTGAAGATGATGACTCCGAGGAAGGGGATAGAGATTTTGGAAGCACGAAAGTTTCCGAATCAAGTCGAGTGAAGGTAATCGCTCTCCATTTTCTGCTATTTTTGTTTTTTGATATTAGAGCTCGACTATGTCACAGGTTATTGTGCCCTACAAAATTTGGATGTCAAAGAAATTTTGAGGTATAATTTGACCCATCGCCACTTAGTTGCTTAAGTAAGGAAATGGTAGGAAACTGGTGAATTATGTAAATTACCAATCAACCTTAAAGCCTAAGCTAGGTGGGTCTTAGAAATTATATAAATGTCTTACAAGTAGAAGTCGACTTTTATATGGGGAGAAAACGACTTGGCAAGGATTTTAATGACCTCTGCTTTGATATCATGTTGAATTATGTAAATCACCAATCAACCTAAAAGTTCAAACTTATAGGTTGAGGTAAATTTAATTATGTCAACTAACCGAAATTACTTTATAGATAGGTAGTAATAGTATTATGATATAGTGTTTCTGTCTTGACAATCCAAATTTTGGATGCTAAGAAAATCGTCCTAGATAGGTGGTTACCATAAACTGAACTCTATCCCCTCTTAGTTGTTCAAGTATCTCTCAATCCCATGCTATCTCTCTTTGGCACTATAGCATTTGGATGTCAAGGCATTGTAAGACACAAATTCTAGGTAAGTGGTATTATGATTGAATTCATCGTTTTTGTTACTTAAAACCCTCTTAACCGCAAAATCACTCTATCACATTAGTATTTTGGGCTTGTTAGATTAAATACTTAATTGTTTGTTGGAAACCTCCTTCGGGGAGTTAGTGCATGGTGTGAAGGATATTGAAGATGAGATCGTAAATTTCTTCACTAACCTCTATGCTCATCAGAGGTTTCTTAAAAGGGATTGATTGGAGTCCCATCTTGGAGGCAGATTACTCTTCCCTGATTGTGCCTTTTGCGGTTAAGAGGGTTTTGTGCCCTGAGTCCCTGATGACTTCTCCATGCCTTTTTTTTCAAGATTGTTGGGAGATATTGAAAGTGGACTTTTGGAAGGTTTTCTTCGAATTGTTTAAGATGGATTGTGGAAAGTATGATCAATGAAACTTTATTCCTCGTATCAAATAAAGACAAGATCACAAAAGTGAGGGATTTTAGACCCATTAGTCTTATTACCCGTGTGAATAAAATTTTATCTAAAGTTCTGGCTAATAAATCAAGGAAGGTTCTTACTAATACGATAATTGAGACTCAAAGTGCCTTCGATAAGGAAGGTAAATTTCAGACCAAGTTTAATTGTCAATGAGGCTCTTAAAGATTATCACACGTGCAATTTGGAAGGCGTGCTATTTTAAAATTGACTTTGAATATGCGTTTGACCATGTTGACTGGGACTTGTTTTCGTCAAGGTGACCCCTTATCCCCATTTCTCTTGTTTATTGTGGTTGATGAGTTAAGTAGGATAGTGACTCTGGGTATTGAGAGCTCATGTCTAGAGTGCTTTAAGATAGGTATGGAAAACCTCCCCATTTTGCATCTCTAATTTGCAAACGACACTATCTTTTTTTGGTTTGGATAAGGAGGCTTCATTTGTGAACCTTAACAATCTTCTCTCTTTCTTCGAGAAAAGTTCCAATTGAAAAATCAATTGAAGAAAAAGCTATTTGTTAGGGACAAAATATAATTCTGAAAAGTTGCAAAGATGGGCTAACTGGGTTGGTTAAGAGGTGGGGGCTTTCCCTTACTTCTACCTTGGTCTCTCCGTAGGTCAATCACCTCACGCACTCTCATTTTGCGACCTTATGGAAAGTAAAGTCCTTAAATGTGTTTCCTCTTGGAAGAAATGTTATTTTTCGTAAGGGGGAAGACTAACACATTCATTATGTCCTTATTGCATTTCGCCCTATTTTCTCTCCCTTTTTAGAATTCCAATGTTGAAGGCCAAGTGTTTGGAGAATTTATGGGGTATTTCCTTTGGGAAGGTATTGATGAAGGAAAATGGGCTCATTTGGTGAGTTAGTAGGTTATTTCTAAGGACTTGAACCATGAGGGTTTGGGTATGGCAATCTGAGAGGGTGCAACAAAGTTGTTTTAGTCAAGTGGTTAGTTGAGAACAGATATATGTCACTTCCTTTTACCAGAGTGGTTAGTTTTTTTTCCTTTCTTGGTACCTTACCAGAGTCGGGGCATTTTTAGTAATCCTTGGAAAGGTATCATCAAGGACTTGCCAGTTTTATGTTGTGTACGATGGGTAATGGGAGACATGTTTTTTTGGAGGATAAATTGGGATAATCCCTTTCGTTTGTTATTTCTTCGTCTTTACCATTTATCTTCCATGAAAAATAAGAATGTGGTCTAAGTGTTGGGCCTTTCGGTGACACATTCTTTCGCTTTTTTTTTTACTTTTTTATTTCAGTCGTTTGCTTTCCAACAGAGAGACTTCAGATTGCATCAGCATATCGCATCAGCATTATCACTTTATTGCAGAATTTTTCTTCTGTGATGTGTGTTCTTGGATTCCTGATCCTTCTGTCGGTTTCACCTATCGTTCTTTTTGTTTCCTTATTGAGGGTGAAAGTTTGAAAGAAGGTTAAGTTTGTTGTCAGACAAAGTCTCCTTGATAGGATTAACTCTATTGATCATGTGAGGAGGAGCGTGCCCTCTTTATGGGTTTGTCATTCTTCATAATATGTAAGAAGGTGAATGTGGATATGGATCAACTGCTTTGGCATTGTGAGATGGCAACTCAGCTTTGGAGTGATTTCTTAGCAGAGATTGACATTGTTCTTGTTTATTAGATGTCATGTAGATATATGCTGGTAGAGACCTTATCTTCCCCTTCCCTTTACAACTCTTAAAAATTAAAATCTCTATCTTCTACTTTAATGGAATCTTCGTGAGTTTCAAGAGGTTGAAGGTTGGACATGAGTGAACAATTGATTTACGCTTGAAAATAATGAAGTGAAACCAGATAAAATGTAATGGACCCTTTTTCAACATCAAATGGGATTTTATCAATGCTTTCAAGTTTCAACCAATCAGGAATTGGCATATAGACGATGTCAACGTCAGCCTATGCCTCTTTAGAACACAAGGTTACATTAAGGTCGAATGAAATTTAGCCGAAAAGATGATGCACACAGAATGATAGATGGATTTGGGCTCTTGAAAAGAATGAGTCCTCTTCTGCTAAATCTTCACGTAAGATGTTTTTCACTTCACATTCTCCTAGCCAACGTGATTGGATCACAACTGAAAAATGTAACGTTCTACTTGGGAGCTCATTCAATGGCATATTGAATACTCATGATAAACTACAGCTTAGATGTCCCAGCTGGGCTATCTCTCCCCAGTGTTGTTTTATGTGTTATAAAGGATCAAGAAACACAGATATGCTTATTTTAGCAACTGCAAATTAGCTAGCGATATCTGGGACCAACTCCTCGCAGATTTCAACTGGTCTTTGGTGAGATTAGGAGATTCAGGATCTTATTATCCAATCCTATATCGATTATCTTTTTTCTGGAGAGAATAAGGTCTTATGATGTGTATTCTTATGATCGATATTATGATCGGTCATCTATTTTCTGGAGAGAATAAGGTCTTATGATGGTAATTGACATAGAAGGTAGGAAAGAACATTATATTCACAGATTGCTTGCAATCTAAAGATAAGCTTTTGAGAATGGTTGAATTATGCAACCACCAATCAACCCAAAAACTAATGGTTGGGGTAATTTTAGTTATATCAACTAACACTTCCCCTTACTTGGGAACTTGAAAATTTGATAAATGCCTTAAAAGTGGAATTCAATTTTAAATGGGGGAGGAAATGACTTGGTAGAGACTCTAACTCAAGACCTCATGCTTTGATACCGTGTTGAATTATGTAATCTACGAATCAATCCGAAAGCTTAAAAACTGGAGGGTTTAAGTAATTTTTATTATATAAACTAACATGAATCCATTATTTTCGCAGCTAAGATATGGGCTTGCATATTTCCCTTTTAAAGATAATAGTTTTATTACTCGGTTTGCTCATGGGAAAGGCTTCTTTAAATAGATTGATTTCATCAATGAAAATTTGTGTTTCCTATAAAAAGAAATAAATAAATTTAGCCGCGCATGCGGCAAGACCTCCTTTTTTTTTTTTTTAACGGAGATAAATATATATATTGGAAGTTGTAGTTGGCGGTATGGAAAAAGAGCACACAGTCTTAGTTTATTTTCTAAAAGTAAAAAAAGAAGTAATCAATACAAATGTAAATTATTGCAGTCTTGTCTGGTATTTTTGATGTCTATAGGGAAGTAGAGTCCTGCCCTAAATATATTGAAGGGAAAATGTATATTCTGCATATATTTTATACACAAATGTGAAATTCGTTTATTTCAACTTGTTCGCGTTGGTTGACTTAATTTTCTAAAATTTATTTCATGGAAAGAACAAAGGTTCAAATGCAAAAAGGAAAGCTTCTTTCAAGAAATCAAATAACATAGATGATGAAGATGTTGCTGATGCCTTACGACAGGTAGATTCATAATATTCCATCAGTACTTTCTAATTCAAATCTGCACTAACAAGCTAACCATGTCATGACTTTCCAATTAGGCAATCAAACTTTCATTACAAGATTCGGCTGAAAATTCTTATGTGCAAATGCAAGGTTCTTTTGAAAATGTTAGAGGCAAAAATGTGAAGAATCAGGAAGTGAGAGGAGGGATGAAGAGAAAAGGATTGGTAGCTTTTCCACTCTATGTTAAATAGCCGTGTTGGTGATATACTTTATATTTATTTTCTCTTAACGCTTTCTTTTCACATCTGATATGCAGTTCACTAGTCGGATGCTGATGAATGAGGATGAAGTTATCATGAACTTCTATTGTTTCGATGGTAATTAATATGTTAAATACTATTTTGGTCCTTAGAATTTGAGCTTTGTTCTATTTTGGTCCCTAGCCTTTGACCTTTATTTTATTTTGGTTCTTAGACTTTCAAGTTTGTTTCTTTTTGGTCTCTACACGTTCAAAAGTTCAATTTTAGTTCATGACCTTTGTATGTTTCATTTTAATCCCTAAAATTATTTTTAAAAAGTTTAAAATTAGTTCCTACGAAAAATTTGATGTTTGATATATTTTTTTAAATTGGTTCAACAATGTTAATTTTAATATAAGTAAAGAAAAAATGTGAACATATATCTAAACTTTATAGAGGAAGATGATAAATTTTTAGAGAAAAATTAACAAAAATGTTTCAAATAAGGATAAAATTTAATTTATTTTGAACCACTAGGACTAAAATTGAACGTCCAGCGACCAAAATGGAACAAAATTGAAAGTTTAGGGATCAAATGGAACAAACGTGAAAGTCTTAAGGACTAAAATTGGATTTTTGAAAGTTTAGGGGATCAGAATGGAAGAAAGCTCAAATTCTAGGGACCAAAATTGTATTTTAACCTAATTTATATGTTGTGAATAATTAAAGCACTTCAAAGTAATTTTTGCTACTGACCCGGGTGAATTTGGATAACAGAGTCATGGAAAGGGAGCATTACTGTTAGTGACTTGAAAAGAGTGGCAGCTGCTCATGATTTTATTTGGTCCGACCAAGAACTAAGGGATATGATTGATTGCTTTGACTGTAATAGAAATGGGAAGGTTAGTCTTTGAATCCATGCCCGTTTTTTTTGTTTCGTTCCATTCTCGGTATTTGATAAAACTCAACTCTATTGAACGATAAATGATAATGAAAATAAAAACTAAGTATTTAAGGTACTTGGTATCTGCTGAATGCAAGCATGCCTCTCCCCTTACCCTACTCTATTTATAACTGAGTTCCCTAACTAAGTCTCAATTATTTTCTAATATACCGTCCTCATCAGAATTGTAATCGTTAATATACCGTCCTCATCAGAATTGTAATCGTTAAAAGCCCAAGGCGCACTAAGGCGTAATGGCCCTCTGGGGCCTGAGGCGTAAGGCGCACCTTAAGGTGCGGGCTTTTTTACTTAAGGCGCACTAAAAAGACATTAAAAAAATATACATATAGGAATTTATGCACAATCAAAACACTTTTCATGAAGAAAAATAAACTTTTAACCAAGAATACTATACAAAACAAACATAAGATTCAAATATTAACATTCATTTCATTGGAAGAAATGAAGTTTAATTCAGGAAAATATATAAATCATATATAAACTCAACTATAAACCTTCATTTCATAGAAAGAAATGAAGTTTTATTAAAAAAATGATATATAAACACGCATAAGTGATTTAAGACATTTTGATACTTTAAAATACTTTAAATTCAGGGCTTCAAGCCAGGCGCGAAAAGGCGCGCGCTGCACCTTACGCTGAGTGTGCTTGGGTGCGCCTTTCAAAACACTAATCAAACATGCCCTTTATTTATAAATGTTCTTATTCCTCTACTTAAAAATACCAGCAAAAATACGACACAATACATTAGATTTAGTTTTTTACTTGTTTATTTTGTTGACACCTCTAGTATCTCCATTCCTTCGATGTCTCTTAGTGTCTGGCTAAGGGATGGACGTGATTACTCCGAGTATGGTAGAGAAAAACTTTGATTTCCTGGTTAAAATATATATATATATCAACACATGGACATTAGTTTAACCTTTTTTTTTTCTAACTACTTCCATCTTTTGATAGGCAGGGCCCCAATATTAGAAGTGTATAACTGTACAAAAAAGGTAGGAGAGAGAAGGTTCCATGAGAAATGTTTTGTTCGTGTGAGTGGGCTCGAGTTTGTTAAGAAGAGAGGGTGAGAGGTAAGAGGGAGGCGAACTTCTGTTTCTCAGCACTTTTTGCTTTTGTGTTTTGTGGATTCTAGTTTGTGAGAATTGAGAGAGTGAGGAAGTTCTTTACAACTTCCCTTATGTTTTCTTGTGATTATTAATAAAATGGACAAGTGAAGACCTATTCTAGTTACATATTGCTTGTTGTTTCAGCCAGTGAAAATAATTGTTATATCTACCATCACGAGGAATATATGTTGCTTGAATCCCACTTTGATCATCCTTTCTTAGAGCTATGAAGCATAGACACGGATACAGACACGACAGGATACCGTGATACGTCATTTTCTAAAAAATTAGGACACGGATACTTTGAAGATACGTTAATTTGTTTTAGTAAATTTGAAAATTTAGCATAAACTACTAAATGTACTCTACTAAAATGTATATAATACCAAGTTAATTACAATGGACGTCGGTTAGGCATGTCGTGTGGAGGTGGCGAGAAACGAGTATTTTAGAAGATGAAGGTGGATTTTTTTCATGAAGAAGAGGGAAAGGCAGTTGCTTTTTCGTGTTTAATGACAAAGATGATTTTTCTTTTTTCTTTTACCTTTTCTTATTATTTAGTTGACTATAACATTTAATTATTTTAGGTTTGAGCTTTTTAACATTTGGGCTCAAAGACTTGACATGTTCGCAAGATGTGTCCAAGGTGTGTCCGAAGTGTGTCCAAATATTAAAAAGATAAAAAAATAAGGATATGTAAAATGGCGTGTTGAACACGTGATCGAGAAGTGTTTGGAAGAATGCTTGTATGATATGTGTCCGATACGGATTCTTTCCCTATTTAGAAGTGTCCATGCTTTATAGTCCCAAAATAGATAGAAATATATGTTTGAGAGGGTTTTGTTTTATAATAAGGAATTAGAGATTCGCTCCATTGTACCTAGGGATTATCACTTAGTGAAATGATTTATACAAGATTTCTAACACTCCTATTTATAACCAAGACCCCTTACCTAATTACCAATATGCTCCTTATAACTAATTTAACTCTAATCTCCACATGTAACCCATGCAAGTTCTCCACATATATCTGACCTTCATTTCTTTTTCATCACAGTTAAGTCTAGATGATTTTCGGAGAATTGCTGATCGATGTAAATTGATAAAAGAGTCCAGCACATGATCGTCTTGATCAATGTTAGACTGGTGCTTTAGTGTGCAGAGGAGGATGCACGACAGGAACTGAAGAGGATCGCGATACCAATTTTGTCTCTCTCCATTTTTCTAGAACGATCAAATGGAGGTATGATCTTTATCCAACCATTCACAAACAAATTATGTGGTTCGACATAGGAAGCCTAGAAGCTCTCCTTGTTGGAAGAAAATGCTGGGAAGATCATCATAAAGATGATAAGGCATAAATGGCTCCAAGCCAAATGAACTGAACATGAGAACTGATCTTCATGTTTTTTGTGGAGTCATGTATCATAGTGCAATCTAACTTGTTGTCGTAAATGTGAGATTCTGACTCGATTTTTTTTTTCTTTTCTTCTTCAAGCTTTTGAGATCTGTCTTTTAAGTTTGAGACTCAAGGTAAAGATGTAGGATATGCACTTGGTAGTGTTCTGGGTTTGGGTGGAGTAGATTGTGATGTTCATGCCTTGCTAGTATGGTTATTGTGGTTGAAGGGCATTTATATGTTTTTCATTTCTTCTCAAAACATTACTCTTCCAAAATTTGTATGCTTTGGGATTGCTGAATCTAGTAATGGACATCTTGATTCTTATCTTGTACATTTGAATTGCTTATTATACTTTTGATCTTGTAGAAGATAGAGTATCTAAAACCTAAGAAGCACAGACACGGACACGAGATACAAATACGACACGATACGGACACGTAGACACGTTATTACTTTAAAATGTAGGACACGGATATGTCGAGGACACACTATTTATTCTAATTTTATATGATATACTATTAAAAGATAAAATCCAAAATATTAAAAAAAAATTATTAACTATGAAAAATATTTCAAATAAGGATAAATATGAAGTTAATTCGCGTAGTTAGTTATATGAGCCTATTTAAATTCAACAAAGATCAAAATCTCATCATTCTTTACCTGCATACTAAAAGCAAACAAATCAAAATTTATAAACCTACCTAAAACAATTTCAAAATACTTAGTTGTTATCGCATTTTTTTCTTCACTCTATTTTTTTTTTTTCCATTTTAGTACATCTATCTTCTGTGGATGTCGTCGTTGACGACCTCCACCAACTCAAATAAGTCTTAAATGGGGGTGTCCATAGGGTGTCCGTGCTTTTTAGTCCAAAACTTCTTTGACTACCTACAAATTAATTTCAATCGAGGTACGCACAAACTAATTTGGACACTGATGGTTGAAAAAAATATTTGTGTAGCCACCTTCTAGTTTGAACATATTTTAAGAATGCATTTATAGAAATAGCAGTCTTTTAAACATGAATACTAGAATTTCATGCTTTGAGGATCGGGTCAATATTAGTAATGCATTATTTCTTACCTTTTTTCAACCTAAACCTTAAAATTATATTTAATATTAAAAAAGCTTTTAGTAGGGCTTTACAGTTTTCCTCTAAATGTTTATATCTTAAATTTATATCAATTCAATTATTTATTTTTATTATAATAATTAAATTTTCAGTTTTGAATTAATTATTTTAACTTCCTTATAAAATAAATAATTTAAAGTTGGATCATCAAAACATCAACTTGATAGGTTTGGGTCTGGGAGGAATAAGGAATATTACGAGGGCACATAAACAATTAGTTAGAGAGTTTAGTTATAAATAGATGCAAGGGGTTAGGGGAGAGGGCATGCAATTGTTAAGTAGTTTGTGGGGCTCAAAAAGAGAATCTCTTAGTGGATTTGGAGGGGAGGAAGACGAGGAATTCAACTCCGTATTTATTTGTAGTAAACCACGACTCCTTAACCTTTTTTAACTTTGCCCCAACTCTTCCTCAACTCCTCTCAACTTCTCTTGCACATTTCATCAAACTTTTGATAAAAAATTTTTTTATGAAACTTCATCTAAAATAAATATCTTCTTTCTAAAATATAAATTCCCAAAAAGGTTTTTGCAAGCTCTTCTCTCTAAAACATCAATTCTCAAACAAATACTAATTCATATCTCTAAATCACTTCATTTCCTCTTCTTCATCCACTATGTCTCCTCTCCTCTCATCAAGATCAAAATCCAATCACCCTAGAGAGCAAGGTTCTAGTTGCCTTACGCCTAGGTTGTCTTGTATTTCCTAAATGTTTTGATATCAATAGAAGCTCGATTCATATCAATTCCATGTCTATGCGAGTCATTTTCATACCACGTATTTCTACTTCTATATATGGTCATTTTCATATCACCTAGTATAACTAATTCAAGACATTTCATCAAAGGTCACAGGGTTGAGTCCAAACAAATATCTTCGTCTTGAACAAAAACTCAAAACCCTTAGTCTTGCATGCAATAGCTAGAACATCATTAAAATGTAATTCAACATCATTGGAACAACTTCAATCTAGGTATTTCATTCTCTGAAACTCTCCTAAGTCTCCATTTTCTTTATATCTAGGTGTTCATAATCAAAGGCGTGCCCCTCCACGGATCATATATTAATCGAGTATATGAACAAATAATCATTATATGACATAGTGTATGCATGCAAATCATATAACACTAAAGTTGTCTTAGGCAAATATTGAAGAGAGTTCATATCAAAAGTAGTTTAAAGTTTGATAGTGGAGAAATCAAAGGGTTGTACCCTAGTGCATGCCTTTGCTAAATATTGAGCTAATATGAGTTTAAGGTTTTTATAGGAAGGAGATTACTTGTATATCTTGTGCTTAAGAGATGTAGTTGAGATGGAAGAATAATTATTAGCTGATTTAGTAAATAATATATATTTTTAAGGAAATTGATGTAGGTGACAGAATTTTGTTAACCTATTTTAATATTTAGCATTTTTTTAGATAATATTTTCTATATTGCAGATTTAAGTGTTGTTTTTTTTTTTATATTCCCATCATTCCTTTTTCTGCACCTCCCTTCGATTCATAATTTTCTAATTCCCCAACACCAAATTCTGCAACTCTTTCTCAGTTTCTTCTTCCTCTATTTCGATTCTGCCCCCTCGAAATCTTATAGATATAATTGTTTCTTCAATGACGTTAAGGAGGATGGTCGAGTTTATGGAGAAGGTCTCCGTCGCCATAGACAATGACGAGCTCACCGTCAAGGAGCAGAATCTCCTCTCAGTCGCTTATAAGTGTCTGAAGAGCTCGATTGAAAGTTTTTTCCCTTGCTTCTTCCGGAGATACTTAGATATTTATATGAAAATGAAGGGTGATTATTGTAGGTACCTTGTTAGTTTACGATTGGAGCTGAACAGGAAGACATGGATGAACAGGAAGAAGAAAGCTAAGAAGTTGGGGTCTAACAAGCGTGATTGAAAGTTATCAGCTGAACTGAACTGAAGCCTATCAACTGAACTGATTGAAGGTTATCATCTAAACTGTTGATTGAAGACTATTATCTGAATCAAATGAAGGCTATATCGGTTGAACTGATTGAAGCGGGGACATTTTTGTTATTTTACATAAACCGGCCCAACTTTGTGCTATATAGAAAATATTTTCAAATCTTTGGTTTATTTTGATAACTAAAAAGAAACCAACTTGGTAATAGTATAGATTTTTCTAAGAACACAAACTAAGTTAAGAGATGATAAAAGAGAGCTAGGTAGGCAAAGACCAAATAAAAAGACTTGAGATACACACATTCTTGTTGATATTAGGTGCATTACAATGTATGAAAAGTGATGAACAAACTCTAGTGATATATATTTATATTATAAGTATATTTGTGATGTGAAGTGTTTGTTGTTAGGAATTAAGCTAGAGAATTGGAATGGGAGAGTTGAGTTGAAAGGAATGGATGAAGTCAGAGTCAGGCAAATTGAGAGGAGGCAAAGAGAAATGGCTATAAGTTGAGCTTCCTCTTCTTATTTTCTCCATGCTTTGAAGAGCTGAAACCGTGTTTCTCAATATTACTTCGCCGCCGGCCGAGATGGCTCGGAATTGTTGCTGTTGTTGTTGTTGTTTGGTCGGGAAAATCATGTCGATGTTGCTCTCGCACTCTTTGATCATCTTCGAGATCGAGTCAGTTTTGTAGAATGGTTGTTCAAGTATCATTTGAATGAATTGTAGCCGTAGTAATCCCCCTGTTCTCTTGTCGTATTTCTTTAGAATTTTTCCTAATCCTATAAAAAAAATACCCATTTAACAACTATAGTGGTGTGTTTTGAAGAGCGAGAATCAGAATAATTACGAGATAATGAGAATTAAGAGGAGAATAAGAAAGTGAAAATGATTATGCAAAGAATGATTATTTCTATTTGGGATAAATAAAATAATTACGAATAGAATGATTAATTTTGTTTGTGATGAAGAGAATAATAATGACAAAAATAAAATAATGGACATAATGTCAGCGGAAAATAGTTATGAGAAGAATTAAAAATAGTTAAAACGAAAAAAGAGATTTTAGAAAAATGTGATTATGGGAGATGATTGTTGATGGTTCAAATATCCGGAATCGTCCTCATTCTCATTTTTTCCATTTATTCTTGGTGATTCAAACATACGGTAGAGTTTATTTTACCAATTAAAAGATTATTTTCTTCTTCTTTAGCAGCTAAAACATTAATTTTCTGCCAACAAAAACAAAATTCTAGAAGCATGTTGTATGATTTAATAATTATGTGATACAATTTTAAATATCTCTTTGGTTGACCTTTTAAATTGTGCATGTAGGTTTTAAAATGCTTTAATTAATGTGGTTTTAGGGTTGGTAAAATTTTGTTAAGTGTAAAGGAATTTTTTAAACCCTAATTCTTCTTAACTTTCTAATTATAAATGGATTAAAAGGAAAACTGATAGCAAAATGATAAAGAAATTAGGCCCGGTGAATATGAATCATTGTGTTTTTGGTTGTTTAATAAATATATATATATATATATATATATATATATATGTGTATTTATTTTTTTTCTTTTCTTTTTACTAAGTGATTCAGCTACTCAAATATCAATATACAATCCAATACGATTTAATAACTAAAAGATAACATGTTTGAAATCATTCCTCCCAATAATTAAAAGAGAACGCATATCTATATACACTTGTATCTGTGTGTAACGCATATCTATATACACTTGTATCTGTGTGTATATATATTAAGAGAATGTTATATTTGAAATAAATCAAATATATGCCAAAAGAAAAAAATTAAATCAAATAATGAAGTATTCTTTATTTTTAGCAGTAACATCTTTCTCCAACTTTTCTAACCCACTCATACTTAGATATCTCTTAGTTCTAATTATTACCAAATATTCATGGTTACCAGAATTTGTATATCAAGAAATACTTAATCTTAACTATACCGTCAAGCGCAATATCTTTTAACCACTTGAACTATTAGTTTCATGAAATAAAAAATAAAAAATAACTACATATATAATTCCTAACAGCAAAGTCAACTTTTTTTTTTTTCTTATTTAATAATTGCCCTTTTCATTCAAAACTATGTATATTGTTAAAATTATAATTAATTTGATGGGTAAATTAAAAAAAATAATAAAAAAAAATAATAAAAATTACCAGTGTAATTGAGATTGCTGTAGTTGACTAAGAGAACCATTTCACCATGCAAATTGACAATATGTTGTCTCATATTTCTGATTTCTTGTTTTGCAGTTCCAATATGATCATCTGGTCCCCAACTTTTCAAAATGTTTTGTATTCTCAATCTGAATTCCTGAGTATCATCAAACAAACAAACAATTGCACATCCACCTCTCACTTTAATTATATACCATCTTCCTACCTAATTAATATTTTCTTGCTTTAAATACAATCTTCCTTTCTAATTACTTTCTTTCAAACTTCAAATTAATTAATAATAATGAATAACTAATTATTACAAAATCTTTATTCACAATTAATTTTTCAATTAAGATATATCTTTTTCTTTTTTTTTTAATTTTAAGGATTAAAATTGAACTTACGAACTTGAAAGTTCAAGAATCAAAATGAAACAAACTTAAAAGTATAAGTACTAAAATTGTACTTTTAAAAGTGTATTAATCAAAATTCAAGGGTTATTCTAAGTTTGTATATATTTTTTGAAACAAGTTTTTTCTAAATTTTTTTTTTAATATAAGGATGATTGAGAGACTTGAACTACAAAGAGAATAGATATTAATATATTTTTTAGATCAAACTCATGGATGTTGAACTAGATTACCACCAACAATGAAACCAACACGTCACTGACCCTTTCGACACTTTTTATTCTCTCCGGCTTGTTTTAAAACTCCATGCAGAGGACATTAATACTCTCAAATAAATTGAGAGGCACCAAATATCGATTTCGATGATCAAACTCGTGACACTGGTGTTGAACTGGAATAACACCAAACAGTGAAACCACTGCACCACCAACCCTTTCGATAATTTTTATTCTTTACCGGGTGTTTTAAATTAGTAATATTTTATCTTTAAAAGAACAAAAAAAAAAATTAATAAAAAATTACTTGTTGACCAAAGCAAAGCAAAGGCATGATGATGGCAAAGCAATACAGCATTTGGAATTTCAATAATTTACTCAATAATTTCAATAGCTAAACCTCTCTCAACCAAAATCCTCAAAATGACAATATATTAGAAGGAAAGAACCCTAACCCGATGACGGATGACGAAATCCTCCTCCTGCTCGACGAAAAAGGAATTAAACTTATCGATCTCGGAGTTCAACAAGCAAATGAACTCGGCATCGACACGAGCACCGGCATTTCCCGAGATCAACCGAACGAGTTTCTTCAACTCCTTGTACGAGAGGAACTTGTCCCTCCAACCGGGCAATGTGTCCTCAATTTGCTGCTTGAGGCGTTTACCAAACTTCATGTTTGTGTGTTTGTTGGGGACAATGAGAGGAAGATCAAGAAGAGGAGAAAAGGTTTATAAAGAAAAGGGAAATGAAAGAATATTAGGAGCATATGCTAATTGGCGTAATCATCTGATTCTGTGGGTTAAAAAAATAGTTATTTTGAAGTAAAAAAAAAAAAAAAAAAAAAAAAAGCATATTCGATTGGTTTATTACATTTTTTTTTTTTTCTTATGTAATTAATATGGGGACTAAGAATTATTGATGTCTTGAGGGATCACATGTGTCACTCTGTTCCTCCTTCTCATTGGTGCCGTACAGTTGAAATGTCCAATCATATTTTCTTTTATTTTTTTCATTCGTGTTTGTTTAATTAAACTTTCTTGTTTTTTTATTACTATTAGTGTTTGTTTTTTTTGCAGAAAAAAAAAAAAAAAGTTGAGTGAGGTACTGCAAAAATGTGTGGAATGATAGTTAAATACTTGTTTGAAAATTAATATTAAAAGAAATTGAGTAATTAGTTATATATTTTAGAATGATTTAAGTTAATTGTAATTAAATAATATATTTGATATACAATTTGATTGAGGATTTCACGATGATAAAATCAATTTAGCTAATTAATTCATCTCTTGTAACTTTTTTTTTTTTTTTGGCTTTATGTATAGTTGTCTCGGACTATTCTTTTCGACAATATTGATAAATCTGTTACACCTCTCCTCTGCTATAAATGAGGTGTTTTCTGTAAATTGTTTACTTGGTACTTATTAGTCGTCTTTCGATCAATAGTCAATTCTTTTGAAAATTCTTCCGCTCAAGAAACTACCATTGCTAGAGCTCAACTGCCCACCGTGGATGTTACAGCCATCGAAAATACGACAACGTTTGTCAGCCCTCCTCTTAATCAACTTCTCAATCAAATTACACCCATAAAAATGGATCGAAGTAATTTTCTCTTATGGAAAAATCTTGCTCTTCCCACTCTCAAGAGTTATAAACTCTATGGATGTGTCTGAATAAATTTATTCCTTCTACTTTTGACCTAGCTGAATCTAGCACTAATAACTAATCTCCTCCACTTGTTTTAAACCCTGAATATGAATTTTGAGTTGATGTTGATCACTTTTTACTTGGATGGTTGTACAACTCAATGACTATAGAAGTTGCAACCAAGTTATGGGTTATCAGTCGTCTTTTGACCTCTGGCAAGCTGTTCAAAGCCTTTTTGGTGTTCAATCTAAAGCTGAAGGTGCTTATCTCTAGCAAACGTTTCAGTAGACTAGAAAAGGATCAATGTCAATGAATGATTATCTTCGATCCATGAAACAACGCAAGCAGACACTCTTGCTCTAGCTGGCTATTCTATCCTTGAAGATGATCTTGTTACTAAAGTAATTCAAGGTCTCGATGAAGAATATAATATGTGGTTGTTCATGTTCATAGCAATCCGAATATTTGGTGGGCAGATCTTCATGCTACTCTCCTCGCATTTGAAAAGAGGCTTGAATTTCAAGTTTCTAAAAAATCTAACGTGCTCCTTTCTCAATCCTCATCACTAGTCGCTGGCAATTATGCGAATTATGTAGACCGTTGTCCACCTTTTAATGGCTCTTGAAGTTCTTCCAACTCTAATCGAAACAGGGGGAACTCCTCTACTCGGGGAGGAAATAGGGGACGAGGAAGATGGAATAGTTCCCAAATTGGCTCTCATTCTCATAACAATTCTGAATCAATCTTTAGCTCCAATATGGTTCACAATTTCTTTGTTATTTGTAATAGAAATTGTCATAATATTGCTCTATGCTTCTACAGGTTTGATGAGTACACTGAGCCATAACCCACCCAACATCGCACGAATCTTCCTTCACAAAATTCATCAAATTGTAGTGTTTATCCATCTCAGAAATTTTTGAGACTTCTAGCCACACCAGAAAATGTTTTATGTGTTCCACAAATTTCATACAAATTACTTAGTATATCTCAACTCCCACATGATAATAGAGTAACAGTTGAATTTGGTGCTAATTGTTGTCTAATAAAAGACACCATGTCCGATCGTGTTCTATAGAGAGGCACTATACATAATGGGCTCTATCAGTTTCCAGACATCTCTAATGTAGTGGACAGCTATGCTGCTTCCTTATCTTCGTTTCAATCAAAAAATAACAGTTCATTTCTTGTTTCTGTCAACTATATGAATTTTGCTGTGACCAAGTCTGTTTGTCACAAGCAATTAGACATCTGTCCCTTTCTATCTTATCTTCCATGCTTGATCAATACAATTTTTATCGATACTATAAACATAATACATGTATAACAGGTATTATTATCTCCATTACTCTTCACAACACCATGCATCAAGCTCAATCTTACACTATTTCGAACAGATTACATCTTCGTACTCAACCTAAAGTAAGACGCCGAATAGACACTTTCGAAACACATACTTTATAAATACATCGGAAATACATTCACAATATAGCTTTATCCATCAACGACAACAATCTCAAAATAACTTACCTTCCACACTATTCAACAACAAAACCCTATTTCCCTTATGAACCGAACATAACTCGTCGGTGCCCTATCTCCGGATGAAACCAAAAAATACCTTTATAGTTTTCCCCCAGAACAAATGAAAATCTCCGAGAGAATCTACTAAAGAAGACGAGACGTTGGGGAAAAACTGACGGAATTTCCGTTGGCTGCTTCTGCTTTCCTCACTGTACAGAATCGGTTGAATTAAATACCCTGCGACACGTGAAGAGGAGAAATCGTGCCAGATGTGTTACGTGGATGGTAGTTTCTACCATTTTATGAAAAGTATTTTTGTGGTTTTTAGAATGTCTTTAACGATAGGAAATCGAAACTAAGCTCAAAGGGGTATTTATTTAAAATTCTAAGTACTATTAAATGCTAAAAATTGTAGATTGAATATACTTGCAATAAATTTGATTTTTTGACAAAAATATAAAAATTATTCTCTAGATGACTATGATATAAACTACCCTTATTTTTATTCAGTTTAACCTGATTGAATCATTAATTTGTCAGTTTCATTTGAGCCATCCATTTAAATTATGGCTATATTTAAATTTTTTCTAAACTTTTGACAAAAGAATTCTTTTTATTTTTATTATTCATGAATATTATCCTTTACATTTCTTTTCTCTTTTTCCTTATTGCTATTTTTATTTTTATTTTTTCTAAAATTTCGACTCAAAGTTTATTTCACTTTTTGTTATTCATGAAAAAATCTTCTTATATATCACACTTTTTTCTCTCTGCTTTTTTTTTTTCACGTGTTTATAAACTTTTATCATTTCAGTGATTTAAAGTTACTTTTAGAAATATTTCAAACATTTACAATTGCTATATTAATCTAAATGATAAACCACATTTATTTTACAAAGTTATCCAATTAGTTTTAATGTATTATTCTGAAAAAATAATTGATTTTTATATATTTGATTTATTTTGTATTTTTAATTTTATTTTGAGGATCTACTATACAAAAATAAAAGTTTAAAACCTATTAACCACCCACTTTTATTGTTTATGAAATTATTTGATATTAATTTAAAGACTAGACATCTCACAATTTGAGATGTAAAATTCAAAAACTTTGCTTTTTTTTTTTTTTTTTTTGAATCCAACAAGTCAATATTTTAAAGTGCTTCCCAGGTGAATCAAAGCATCCTCATTAATAGCTGAGGAGATACAAGTGGGAAGATTCTCCTCCAAAAATCAAGAGATCTTCTGACCTCCAAATTAGGGGGAGGGCAAGACCAGGAAGAGTCAGACCGAATCAAAGGCGGCCTAGCCAACAATTCAGCTACCTGATTACAACTTCTCCTATGGTGAGAGAAATTCCATGATGGGAGCCAACCAAGCGGGAGCCCATTGTGCATCCCTGAGAATACAACCAATGCCCTCGAGCTCCCATCTCTGTTCCACGATGCGTCCATGGGAGGTCGAGTTAGAAGGGAAAGCCACTCGCGAATGAACATCCCGCGACCTGAGACTTGAAGGGCAGATGAATTTAGAAATATTTAGCTCAATAAATATAATTAATAGGAAGTCAAGTTTCCACAATTCCGATTGTGGAGACAAAGATTCTTAAAAGACCACATATTCCAGATAATCACCAGGACTTTTCAAGGTCAATATTAAAAACAATTGTTAGAAATGAGCTCCAAATGTCGCCGCTTTCATCAAATCCCTAAAAAAGCATGAAAACTTAGCCAAAGAGGGGAAAGAAATTGTGCCATGCCTCAATCGAAAATTTACATAGAACAATAATGTGAATATTTGGTTCTCATATATTGTTACAAACAGAGCATAAGAGATCACAAATCAATTCCCTTGAAACAGCCACTAGCTAGAAAACGGAGAGAGAGAGTAAGGGAGAGAAAGATATTTAAAAGGCAATTTTGTTATATCTTTACTAAAGAGGCACTAGCACTTATATAAGGCTTGCCTAAACCAAGTATACATAAGGATAGAAACGAAGCAGAAAATATGGAGAAAAAAAAAAATCAAAATCATTAAAGATATTTATTACAAGATATTATATATTAATATAAGGTCACACAAGTGAGGTCATGTCTTAATAGTGCCCCTCAAACGAGGCTCGAGAACATAGGACAAATAGAGTTTGTTGCTAAATTATTAGAAAGAAGCAGGAGACATATTGTTTGGTTAAACAATCAGCAAGCTGATCCTCAGATCAAACATGATGAACAACCAATTGATTATGAAGCACTTGATCACGAATGAAATGAGCATCTATTTCAATATGCTTAGTGCAGACATGAAAAATGAGATTCTGAGCTAAGCCACTGGCAGAGAGGTTGTCACACCACATGACTGGGATGGTGCACAAGCCAACTCAAAGATTAGTGAGCAGAGTGCTCGATATTCACAGTCACTGCTCAAGCATGCTACTACAGATTTAAGGAGAACCCAAGGAACACACGGTACCTTGTGATTGATTTTCGATCATCAGGAGACAGGACCCAGTCTGCATCAGAGAAGCCAGTGATTGTGATGGCAAGGATGGGAGATAAAGTAAGCTCATACCGAATTGTCCCTTAAAGATACCGGAGTAGTTGCTTAAGGGCGCTAAAATGAGGAACCTGTGGGGTTTGAAGGAACTGGCTCAATTTATTAACACTAAAGCCAATGTCGGGACGTGTATGCTCCGATACCAAGGGGCAATTTTAAGACATGACCTCACTTGTGTGACCTCACATTAATATAATATCTTGTACTAAATATATGTAATGATTTTGTGTACTTTTCTAGTCGTTTGTAGCATTTGTCGATTGTTTTCCTCTCGAGACCTTGAATGAGTCCCATGAAAGTCTATAATGGCTTTCCACAAAGGATTTGATTTCTCATACTCTATAACTTGGGCGATAATTTATGGTGCCATAGAATTATACAGCCACCTGATCACTAGTAGTTGATTAGCTTGTTCCCATTGATCATATTCTGGGTTAGCCATCAACAAACTCTTAGGATCCTCCTTAGATGGAGGAATATAAATCATTCAAGATGACCATCCAGTTTGTAACTTCTAAGAAGGGGCATTGCAATGCTTTTCATTGCAGGAAGTTGCATCTATCCAATTTTATAGTAGAGATCTGATTTATGATGTTAGTAAAGGAAGGTAAAATTGGAATTTTGAAATTGAATGAAAATTTGCTATATATAAATTATTTTAAAATAAATTTTTCATAGCTAAAATAGATAAATGAAAAGTTGTAAGCGGAATAACTTTTCTAATATTTTTCTATATTTTGAATCTTAAATAATATCATTCTGTTAATGTTTCAGTTACAAGAATTTATGATTATTATTAATATATGGTTGGAAATGAAAATGTGTGATCTTATTAAGGTGTAATTTTAATTTTTTTTAAGTGAAAAGTAATTACAATAACAATTAACGTGGGTAACGTTTACTCAAATTGAATATATATATATATATATATTGATATTGAAAAATGGTCAATCGGATCAACGATAAAGATGCTTGAAAAAAAACGAAATTAGGTACACCGATGTGGTGTTAGCCATAAGGTCTCTGATGCCTAAGTCAAAGACGTATTTTGCAAAGTGTTTAGAGAGACTTTGAGAACAATTAGAAAAGCCTACAAGGGGTTGTTAGCATAGTTCAGCTTGGGTTCAAATGGAGAAAATGACTCTTTTGTAGCAGTCGGAGTTGTAACCGCTACAACTCACTTAATATTGGTTTAATGGTCTGTCGTTCATAACGTCGACCATAAAGCCTAGAATGGATACAGGCATAATTCTTGATTGTTACAACTTAGAGGTATAATGTCTTGTCTTGGATGATACTTGGGCTTGGTAGACCCTAGGGGAGACCTAGGGGTCAGCCCTTCTTGGTGTAACTCCAAGACGTTATACCTTAGAGGTGAAACAATCAGGGACGTTACTTAGACTCAGTCAACCCTTGCGGGTCCTCACTCCACAACAAACCTCTTGAGGGTGTGGGCCTTCTTGGTATAACTCCAGAACGTCACCCCTAATAGGTGCAACGGTCATAAATGTTACCAAGACTTGGTCGATTTGTCTACAAAAGAGTTCTAACCTCCATGGCCAACCTTTTTGGGGTTTTAGCCTACCCGACCGACCCCGACCTTGAGAATCGGTTTTGGACTCGGGCAATCCTTGCGGGTCCTCACCTCCATGGCTCGCCCCTTATGGGGGTTCTCACCCTCTCGTTGTAACTTCCGATCATTGTTACCTAACGACACAACGGTCTTGAGAGTTACTTAAAGTTGGTCAACTTTTAGGGGAGAGTCCTAACCTTCATAGCCAACCTTCGTGGGGTTTTCGCCAACTCGACTAGCCCTTGCGGGATTAGTTTTGCACTCGGTCAACCTTTGCGGGGCCTCACTTCCATGGCTTGCTCTCTTAAGGGATGTTCGCCTTAGTGTAACTTCTAACCATTATCAATGGATCCGGTCGTCACTTGGACTCTAGTGGATCTAGTTGTCACTTGGACTTGATCAAAGAAGTCGAGACCTCAAGGGCCGACCCCCGAAGGGCCAGATTGGCTTGGCCGACCCCCGAGGGGTCAAGGCCCTCCTTGACCGATTCCTAGGAGGTCACGATCTCCCTTGGCTGACCCTCGAGAGAATTAACCTTGCTCGAGTATTTGGAGCTATATTTTATTTATTTATTGGGGGAGATAGGTGAGTTTTTGGCACGAATATTAAAGGTAGATGATACAAATTTGTTATCAATCCAGAGAAAATGGGGTGATGGCGAGTGAAAACCAGGTGAGAATAAAAAAAAGAAGAAGAAAAAAAGGTGTTACAAAAGAAAGAAAGAGAAGATTCCGTAGAATCACCACGTAAACAGCATCTAATTTCAAAAATAAAAAAAATTTAACGGCAAGACTTTGACTAAACCCAAAAGAAAAAAAAAAACACATTTTCTAATCTTAAAAGAAACTATGAAAACCCCAAAACATGGGAATATATTTTTTCATGTTTCAAATTTTTGAGTCGTACGTAGGATATTGATTTGGATAATGGATATGCTTTTTTTATTTTCCTTTCAACCAGTTCAATTTCCACCGTTGGATTGACCAGATAATCTCCACTTCATCTCAACTCTAGCATTTAATTAGGATATTCTTTTCTTTGATCCTTTCCCATAGCAACTGATGTGATGCTGCTTGAATCTAAGGTGTGTTTGGACCTCCGTTTTGGTTATCATAAATCAACCAATACTTGCCCCAACTCGTTTATTGTCTATTTTTAAATATATTTCTTTAATATTATAATAAATATTATCAACTCTTTTTTACAATTTTTTGTCCATAACACTTTTATTTATAAGTTCAATAATTTTCATTTGAAAAATGCATATATTTATTTATTTATAATTAATTCGTAACTATATTTAAAATAATGTCAATTTATATCTTTATTTAATTAACTCAATTTTTATTAATTAAGTAAGTTCATTTTCAAAACGAGATGCATTATGTGAACATGAGTTTTATATTAATTCAAAAAACTCAATTTTAAAACTATATCAATATTTTTCTTATTATTATTATTATTATTATTATTATATAACTATATCAAATTTACAAAATATAAAATATAATTAAAATAAAACACACACACATTTCCTTATTTAAAAAATAAATGTTGATGTATTCTCGTTATATTAATATTAGTTATAAGTTTCAAATAAAATCACTTTATCAATTATTTTTTAATTTTTTAATTTAACTCAAGATATTTAAAAAATGGTGAGAAAAAAAAAAAAACAATACTCTTATAATAACATGCACTCGTATTGAAAAAAATAAAAACAAAAGAACTCCAAACACAGTTTATCATTGTTGAAATAATTTATATTATTTATTAATTCTGATTTTTTAGTATTAATATTTTATTTAATCTAATGTGATAGTGTGGGATTGTGCGATAAATTTTAAGGCCAGCTAATTTAGTGGTGGCATCGTGTGAAATGGCCTCGTGTGTTAGTGGTATAGTGGATCTATTTTTATCGAGGTAATTTGGCTATAAATATGGCTGAGCAAAAATCAAATACAGTGAGTGATACCAACTGTCACGATCCAACTTCGTTGTCGTTGCAAAGCGACCGTGAGGCACTTGCTCTAACCCGGCGAGCAAGTCAGCCAAA
>JBBMEG010000004.1:12443236-12470593 GCA_037832605.1 Cyclanthera cordifolia | reverse complement strand
TTCCTTATACTTGTGGTCTTAGTTATTGCAATCTTTCATCTATTTAAAAACAATGTTGTAAGCATGCAGCGAGAGTATGATCGAGGACATAGATATTATAAATGATAACAAAAACTAATAGTTAATTAAGATAAGATTCACATTTATTTATTTTAGCAGCAGCTTTATTTATATAAGTAATGTACATATTGAGATGAAATGGATGATGATTAAACGTTAATTTTGATTAAACATTGCAAGAACAGGCTCTTTGCTCATCTTCTTATTGTACATGTGTTGGAATGTGATTGGATTGTCAATGATTGGGCTCTCCCCTTTCCTAAGCTTCAATGGATAAACAATGGCATCTGCTGCTGGGTACTGAAATGTAGCTATTGACAATCTGTTGCTGTTTGAGTTCGCCAACGCCCTGTGATCTGCGCTCTTGAACCTCCCATTGCTCACAAACTACATTAACATCTTTAAGTGTTAACCTTTCGAAATTCTCTCGTAACTAATTAAATCCGCCGTTTCTATTATCTTTAATATCATGATAAATTTGAAAAAGACGTGAACATTCTCTTTTTTTTTTATTAACTTTTCACAAATCTAGATAATATATAATTAATATTCTAATTTTTAAATGTGAAATTATAAGGAATCTTGAAATTTATCTCAACGATATTTATTGTTAACAATTACGCCAAAGGAATAATATATAGACATACGTGACCATGGTCTCCAATGTTTACGACAAAAGCTCCTTCCACGGGTGGGATGTTGATCCATGAGTTGCCCCCATCTTTGGTTGCTTGCAGCCCTCCCACTTCATCCTGTGCTCAAAATACATAATGAATAGAAAAATTACTATAAAAAAAAAAAGAAAAAAAAAGCAGGATGCCCATGACGTGTATGTGCGGGATGAAACGGTCGGACAAGACAGGTAATCAGGTAGCTTGACCGTCTTACCCATCATCGAAACACAAGCTTGTATTGGTGAGGAGCGCTTACGTTTGGTTGGTTGAATAGCAGGATACACTTAATCCTATAGGAAAAGTCCACTTTATTATCTCCCGGTTATTTCAATTAACTCAAATTTTTATCTCGCCATTTTCGGCTCCTTATTGCCCCCTCACCTCGAGGGATAATGAGTGAATCAAATTATCAACTTTTCATTCATCTAATTTAATTATAATTTTTTTCAAAAAATAATTCTTACGTAATAGATTTTTATTCAATTAAAAAAAAAAGTTTTATCACTATTTTCAACAAATTAATTAAATCTACTAGTTCCCCAATTGATTGAAAATTCTCCACTAAACTATTGATGGTAGTCTATCAACGAAAGCTAGTTAAATTATTAATAGTAGGCTATCAGCTATAAACTATTTGAAGTTATTATCTTGATTGAAGTGAGGAACATCATTTTAATCATTTTACCTAGACAAAATTTTCTTTTACTATACATAAAATATTTTCACAATTTTGTTATAAATGATTTTTTTTTTTTTTGTTAAACGTGAAAAATCTCATAATAAATAAGTGTTCGTGTGATATGATATCATTTGGTGTTAGTGCCATATTTCTGGTAAGAAAGCTTGTCTGTTTAGTTAGGAGGAGGCGGTATTAATTCCTCTAACCAAAATAATACCTGTAATAAAATTGTAATGGTTCCAGGGTCAGTGTGACGAGGGAGTCCGAGCTGAAGATCAGAGTTCGAACATTTGGGATAAAAATTGGTTAAAATCTTCTGAGTTAACTCCCCACATGCATTTTGGAGAGCTCCTTTATCCAAATTCATGGCTTCCGACAG
Source organism: Cyclanthera cordifolia (assembly GCA_037832605.1). NCBI lineage: Eukaryota > Viridiplantae > Streptophyta > Magnoliopsida > Cucurbitales > Cucurbitaceae > Cyclanthera > Cyclanthera cordifolia. The sequence continues at coordinate 12,468,801 of JBBMEG010000004.1, read as the reverse complement.
GAGTTGCATTAATTTAGAAGCCAATTCCATCAACTTCTCACTGAACTCCTCTATTTTCTCTATCCATCCCTCCGGCTTCTCCGGCCACTCCGAATACTTCCGATCTCTGCTCGGGTATGTGAACAACGTTACCACTTCCCTCCAATCCTCTACTTCTCCCTGTAACAAACATATACTTGCAACAACCGTTGTGGATTTTATTATGAAAATTTCTTTAAATATTTATAAGACTAGCTGAGTTACTTCTTTCATAGTTAATTGATATAGAAATAGATGTCTATCTTTTTTAATTTAGCATGAGAACCCAAAAACTCAAACATGTATTTGGTCCTTGCAATTGTCTAATATGTTATTAGAACTCAATAAGCTCAAACACGTATGCGTATTCATTTGCAACACGTACTTTCTAATAATCCTAACCAAACAAACCTCAACTTTATGGCTTAAGTTTGGTTGAGTTGAGATTTTGTAGCCGCCTTTCTTTCCCCCCGACATGTCGAATCGTAGTTTCTCTCCCGGCGGCAGGTTGTAGAAGTCTTTGGTGAGTCGAATCATGTCGGAAATGAGTTTGGGGTCGACGCCGTGTTCCACCACCTGAAATATTCCCCACACTTCACATGCCTCCACGATCTTTTTCTTCACCGCCTCTCTATCCCCGCCGTCCATTCCACCAACAAATATGATTGGGATTTCATCCTCTCTATGACTTCCCATGCTTGATTTTCTTATGAGCAAATTAGCGGTATCATCCAAAGTATTTATAGAATACAAAACTTCCTTTGGTGCAAATTACTTATTGTTTAGAGTTTGCATCCCTTAGTCATATTTAGTAATATAATTACGATGATGTCCAATTTTTAAACAGTTAACAATAATATTCAAATATTAAAGAAATAGGAAATACATAATATAATTGTGAAAAGATAATAATATCCTACATTAAAAATAAGAAATTAAAAAAAAAAATTATACTGTAATTGAAGTCATGTCGTCGTTGTCAATCTCCATCAATGCCGATGTAACCTTGACGAGCTTCACCGTTGGCAAGCTTCAACATCGAATTAGAGACCTTCACCATCATCTCCATCGACCTCGATCTTGACTATTGTTGTCGTCGAACTCGAACTCGCCCTCCACCGCTGTCGTTGAACTCGCCCACATCACCACCGCCGCCGAACTCAATCTTCATCACCGTCGAATGATCGTAACCTCTGCAACTTCGAACACCAAGGAGGTCATTTGGAAGTTCAAAATTGCAAAAAAAAAAAGCAAGCATATATGTTTATAAAGAAAATAAGCCTTAAATTAGAGATGTTTTTAATTACAAAAATGTGATTAATGATGTGTTATTTAGATATTATATCAATAAAGTATTATATATGTATACTTATACAATATATACTATAAAAATTCAATTTTATTCGTATATAACGTCAAATATGTGTTGTATTAATATTGTATTTATTAATTTCATAAACTTTGTTAATATTATACCACAATAATATATTAAAAATCTTACTTATTATAGCTCTCAGTTTGATATTACTCTTGTATTATATTATATAAAGATCAATATGCTTTAATGTATGTTACAGTATAATACAAATTAAATTTTATAATACACTACCACGTAATATCTAAACTATAATATTACAATAACACAATACTATATATATATACACAGATATATATAGTATTATATACGTAAAACAAAAGATATTATATAATACAATAGAAATGTCAGCGTACTTATTAAATACAAATGTATTATTAATACTATTTTATAATACAATATATTTTTTTAATAATACGTTTTTTTTTCTATCTTCACTCTAAAAGTCTTTTTCAAATTAGAATTGCAATGGTTATCTTCAACCATTTGAGCCAAAGTTTATGGAGAAAATTAAAAAAAGAAATTACGTAGTGTCTTTGATTAAAGATTTAGGCACAAAATCATGGAGGAAATTTAGGGAAAAAAATTTGTTGCCGAACTTCATGGGTTTATCGGCTCCAGCCATCTTCTTGGGTAAAAAAATATTCTAACAATCAACGCATCTATGTTGAACGACCATAGGCAACCGACTTTTCCTTTCGTGGGTCTCTCTGGTCTGAAGAGAGGTGAAGAACATCAACGACATCGATGGTGGAAGATGAATTTGACAACATTGAAAACGGTGACTGAGAAAATAAAATTAGGTTAGAGGTTGAAGAAAATGACATTTAAGAGATTATTAAAAAGTAAGATAAATATTAAATAAATAAATGAATATTTGTGTGATTTAAATTAACTTTAGATACATGTCTAAAATTAATACGGAGCTTGTCCATACTAAATTCTCTTATTTTTTTCTGTTTTTAATCATTTATTTAATAAAAAATAATAATAACGAACTGATTGTACATAATCTGTTCTAAGGGATGTTCGGGTGACCAAGCAAGAATGGGAAAGAGAATTATCTCCGATATTTTGATCACAAAGAATCATTCCTCATAATCACGGGTATTTTGGTCACCAATATATATATATATATATATATATATATATTTATTTATTTTTTTTGACTCTCTGCTATGTAACTTAATATGTAAAATTTGATAAGATATTGTTGGGTTTTTTCAACGAAGTCCTTTACGGCACTAGGGTTTTTTGTATTCATGTGCGTCAACTAAAAAGAGCGAGACGCAAAGAGAAAAGAAAGGAAATTAGAAAAGAAATTCATCTTCCTACTGATCTTATCATACAACACTACTTTCAAAATAATTTTTTATTTCAAAATTGCTCAAAATACTTCATTTTAAAAATCACTTTTTAATTAGAAATGACCAATGAGTATTTATTAACTCATTTCACAATCATTATTAATTATTAAATTTCTTTTGATATTCATATAATTACTTTATTAATTAATATAAATTTCAAATTTATTTTTAAGATTACTTTTAAACTTTTTAATCGAAATTAAAATTAAACAGTTGAAAATTTAAGAATCAAAATAAAATAAATTTTAAAAGTTCAACAATTAAAATTGATTATTAAAAAAAAATTTATGACATCAAATTATAAAAAATTTCAAAATTCATAAAACTAAAATCACGTTTTAACTTATTTTATTAATAAACATCATACCTTGAAATGCATACATAATTATGACCTTTTGACATTATATTAATCAAATTTAACGGTGTCCCATTTTCAGTCGGAAGTTTTAATGATACTAAAATTTAATTCATAAGTTATTTTTATTGTAACATTTTAGATTTAAGTTTTTGTTTTTATTATTTTTTTTTTCATTTGAAAAGGTAACATTTTGGTTATTAGGAAATATTAACCCATATGTGAGTATATGGTAATAATTTTATTTGTTAAAGTAAGACAAAATTATAATATAAGTTAGAAAATAACTATTTAAAAACTTGAGAAAAACTCATAATGTCTTCTATGTTGTCGGATTTGTTGTCCTCGTCCCTTAATTTTTACTCAAAAAAAAAAAAAAACTTGAGAAAAATTAAACAAAATGTAAAGTTTATTAATTAATAGTGGTTGCATACCATTCTTTTTCTTATTCATTTAGCAATATTTGAACCTATAATAATTATAATTAGGTAAGTTGACCTTAATAAATTTTGATAAAGAAAAAAATTATAAAAATAATTAAGAAATATAAAATCAATCTTACTAAAAATAAAATATGAAAAATTCAACGATAACATTAAATCCAAAATATGTTAGATAAAAAAGATTGATTCAAATGACATTATAGTATGAAATATGAAATAAAAATCTAAATTTAAGATATGATGCTTAGATATTTGAGGACATAAATTAGTAAAATCATATATGAAATAATTGTGAAAATGTATAAACTCATAAAAGTATACTTTTAAAAATATATATATTTTTTAAATCTCAATCATGTATGCGCTTAATTTTAGATGGTTGTGACATTATCCTGAAGGTTCGTAGTTTGCAAAACTGTTGAAATAATACAAAAGAATAATCTATTTTTAAAAACATGAGAAAAATCTAATAGAAAACTTTGAGAGTTCAATTTTGAAGGTTGGGGACTCTTTTAATTTTAATCTTTCAAATAATGTTTAAAAATAATCCCTTTTATATGAATTAAAATTTGATAAATAAAAAGAAGTACTAAAAATTTGATACTCTAACTTCAACACAATTCTTTTTTGTGTTAATCCAACTCAACACACCAACGTCACAGGTTGGGTTTATAAGCTCTCATACCATATTAGAAATATGTGCATCCATCTGAAAATTAATTGACACTGAGAGGAATAGTCCACCTTATATTAAGAATGTTTTGAGAACTTCTCACCTTACCAATGTGGACATTATAAGATCCTCAACGATCTGCATTCTCCAGTCAAATCACCCCAAATGAGTATTATTTTCCTCTAATCTTCGCTTTTCTCCACCAACAACCAGGAAATCTCCTCACACACACAAAATCATTAACAAAAATTTGTGAACTCTTAGGTGAACTACCTACAAAATCATTAACAAAAAATTGTGAACTCTAGGTGAACTAGCTAAAAAATCATTAACAAAAATTTATGTCATCGACTTGTGAACTACCTAGAATAAAATTTTAAGCTAATCTCACCTATTTTAAGCAAATTACCACTAAAATTGAACACTCATTGTAATATGAATATGGTGCTGCTCCTGCTCGAATGGTTTGAACATTTTGGCATGTTTGGCTACTATGGATTTCTCTAAACATTTGTCGATCCCATATAATAAGGTAAGTATTCCTTAGAAGGTTATGCCAAACAAAACCGAACTTTAGTTTCTCATAATTGCAATCTACGATTTACATTTTGGTTGCTGAAATAGTTAGCTAACATTTAACGTTGTAGTTGCTATACTATCATAATTAACATTGTAGTTGAAGTTATCAAAAAATCTTAAAGAGTGTAACTGATCAAATTAAAAGTTTAAGAGTGTAATTGTTCTAAATATCATAATTTATGAGAGATTTGTGCAATTTTTCTTAAGTTAAAAGAGCAACGGACCAAAATGTCGGTTATCTTTATTATCTGATTTCGTCTTTCAAATGTTCAACAAAACTAGAGTATTAACGAATATATTTCTACATTTTATTATTTTGTTTTTATGTATGTGTGTGTGTTTTTGGCAATCTGAATTGTGCATTAATTTATCTCAAAAAATAAATAGATGCGAAAGCATTTTGTAATATTATATATAGATATATATTTCTTCCTCTTCTAACATTAACAAGTTTTGTTGAATAATTCTCCTTCGGCTATAAATTGAGTTCATGATCTTGCCCATTCTTGAAACATAGAAGAAAAGAAGGGTCATTTTGCAAATGGGTGGCTTGCCGTCAATTTAAAAACAGCCCTTTTCAGTAAATATGATGTTCCTCATTGGTTCCGCATTTCAGTATGGACAAATTGTCAATACAGGGTACATTTGTAAAATTATGACAAATTAAGGCCCAATTGGCAAAATAGGGTTGATTTGTAAACTTTTTACAATAATAAGGTTCTTTTTAACCAATTTACTTAAAGGGTAAGGTTTTTAGTACACAACAATCCATCTTCAACTTCTTCTAAAATCTCTCTTCTTCTTTGAGCTATTGTTATTTTTGGTCCCTAAACAAATATTTTATATTCATTGGGGACAGAAACAATACCGATTTTCAGATCAAACTCGTGACGCTTGTGTTGAGCTGAATTAACACCAAACAATGAAATCATTGCATCACTGATTTTTTCCATAAATTAAAATTGTTTATACCTACCATTCATCTTAAATTAGATGAGGGAATAATTTGTTAATCGTATTAGATGAGGGAAATAATTGGTTAATTAAATGAACGTTTATCAACTCGTTTATTTAATTTATTTGATTACATTTATGTATATATGTTATATTATTTGTATCTCCTCTCTTTTCAAATGTATTATTTAAAATGTATTTTGAGATACATCTTATTATTTAAACAATATTTGTAATTATTTGTTTTATTTATTTTTTTTATTAGTGATTGTGTGTACCAACTTAACTCGTAGGAAACTAATTTTTACTTAGGTGAACTCGTCATCTTAAGCACCTAAGACCCTTCTTGACCACATACTAGTCATTATTTTTATTATTAAAAATATTCATTTGATTTTTTTTTAATCAATTATCAAATAAAACATGTTTTACTTTATTTATGGTATATTTTATTTAAATTATAAATGAAATAAAATAAAATTTAAGACACGTGTGCCCAAAATTATATTTTGATAATTTGAAACTTCCATATACATGATATTGGTGTTGTTAAATTATACTTTAGAGGTTATTATTTAAGTACTTGATAGAATATAAATAATATATAACAAAAGAATAAACAACTAATTTTATTAATAAAAAATGTATTATTTATTATTTATTATACATAATAAATAGTTAATTTAATTAATAAAAATTAAAATTTCAATTAAATCTCATCTTTGCTTACTAATGACCCACATTACCAAAAGTGAAGGGTACCCAAGAGCGACCAATCTAACTCCACCCTACGTTATTATTATATTTCAACTAATTTTATATTATTTTTTATTCTATTAATATTATTAATGGCTGTTTTAATTTATATTTCAACTACTTTGATCTCATGAAGGGAAACATTTATGAAATGGAAGGAAGAGGGATATAATACAAGGAGGCAACACTAATTGTCCTCTAGGTAGATTTTGTGGATTGAACTTATCACTTTATGCACTTCAAAATCGTTTTTGATCACTAGACTATGGTGGTGATTGGTCACACAATGTAACATGGACGAAATGATTATTAGACTATTTTAAATATTAATATATTAATTAAAAAGATTTATTTAAAAAAAATTGACGTAAATTTAATTTAAAAATAAAATAGATATAGCAGTAAATTAAAAATAGACTAAAAATGAGTATTATTAAAATGTCAGAGTAAAAATGTTCAATTTTGAAGTGTAGGTACTAAACTCAAACTATACTCCAAAAGCAAACATTATTGAAATGTCAGGATTAATTAAAAGTATTTTTTCCTAAAAACAATACAACAACAATTGGAGGAGCGGATTCAAAACTTATAACCTATTAGCGTTTGTTTGGCGAGGAGAAGGGAAGAGAACGGAAACGAGAGTAAATAATTGTTTGGTGGAAAGGAAGAGCAATGAAGAGATAATAAATAAGTATTTAGTGGGATGAGAATGGAAGAGATAAAAATTATGATGTGATATGATGATTTAAAAAAAAAAAAAATTTATTATATAAGTAAAATTTAAATTTTAATAAAATTTGATTATATATATTTAATATTTTACATTTTTTTTCTTAAACATTAAATAATATTTTGAAAGTTTATTTCTATTTTATTTATCATATATATGAAATATGAAATTTGGTAAATTCCAACGATGTAACAAATAATAAAATCAATATTACGAATATTTTATTTTTTTATAATAATTATAATTAAACATTTTTCTTCTCTCCTCGTCAACCCAAATGTCCCCTAAATAAATAAAATAAAATAAATGAATTTCTTAAAATGATTAAACTTGATAATTGATCAGACAATAAATAATTCAAATGATCAAATAATATTTTTATAAAAATACAAAATATATAAATAATTATAAATATTAATTATATATCTAGATAAATTTCTTAAAAATAAATAAATAGATAATGCACAATGAGATACATATAATTAACCTATCATACATATATTTAAATGCGTTAAATGGATGAGTTTGTCAAAATTATCAATTATCTCTTAATTCATGGGAAGTCTTTAACTTCAAATTCTAACATAAATATTTTATTTTTTTTAAACGATATTAAAACAAATATGTAAATAAAAAAAAACAATTAAAGAAAAAATGTTTAATAAGAAATAATACTCATAAATAACATATAACCATAAAAAAAAAAATTAATTTTAGCAAATGATTTTGAAATTAAAAATTAAAATGTATGTGAAAAATGTTACAAAATGCATTAACTTAAATAAAATTTAAAATGTGTGTAAAAAATAAAAAATGCATAAAGGAAAAGATTGCTAAACTGGTGATTAAAAAAAAAAAAAAACAGAAAAAAAGAAAGGAAGAAAACTGAAAACAAAAAATAAATAAGGAAAAGTGAAAGAGGAAAACGAAAAGAGATAGAGGAAAAAAAAGAAAAAAAAAATTAAAAAGAAAAACACGGAGAAGAAAAAAAGAAAAAAAGAAAAAAAAAACGCTTGACGCGCCAGGTTATCGTAATGTGTATGGCCCACACTCTGTTTTGGTCTAGTACAAGAAAACCGATGGCCAAACGCTGGGAAGGGAAATTACCCTTCCCTTCTCTTGTTGGGCCACCAAACAAGCCGTTAATAGTTAAAATGAAATAATAACGTAACTATTTTCTTTTACTTTTTTTTTTAATTTTATATTATTTTTAAGTATCACAACAAGAAACGACAAAATATATATAAATATTTGTTTTTTATAAAATAGAAGTCACACTATAATATTTGTATCTTGAAGTGAGCATACCTCCGATCAACAACTGTACCATGGCGACTATATAAATATTTGTTTTTGTATTTTTTTAAATTTAGATATTTATAATTAAATTCATATTTTCTAAAATATTAAATTTTTTGTTTCTAATTTCTAAACCATGATACAAGTTAAATTTTAGAAAAATTGTGAATCAGATGAGTTTTTACATTATGTTTTCATGGATCGTTGGACGAAGATTTGTGGATAAGTTGAAGAGGTTGTGATATACTAAAATATAGGGGTGTACAAATGAACCGACAACCCGACAATTCCAGACTATCCAACCCAAATTATCCAAGTAGGGTTGGGTTGAGGGGTTTTTTTTTTGTTTGGGATGGGTTGAAAAAATGAAGAACCGAATTTTTCTATTCGGGTCCGGGTTGGTGGGGTTTTGGCTCGAATCAACCAGAACCAAACTGAAATATATTTATACATCGTTAATAATCTAATCATAAGCATATATGGCATGGTGGTTGGTCATGAAGTTTAGATTGGTGGAAGGGACATATTCTTTATAACTTTTTTTAACAATAAAATTTATATTAAAAATTTAAATACTTAATTTAAGAACTCGTAGTAAATAAAATGTCAATATGATGCTATTTAACAAAAAAAAAAAATATCAATTCATTTTTTTCAACTATAATTGAGGAATCTCTAATCTGATTCATCTAATAAAAAAAATGAGCTTTATCTATTTAATTCTATTTTTTTAGTTCAACTACAAATGAGAAAGATATATTTTAATTCATGAGACTCCATTGACGTTAGTGACTATAATTTTTATTGACAAATCCAATTCATCAATTTACAAACAAAAAAACTAGCCAATGAGTATCTTAAAATAGTCATTCATTAAAAAATAATAATAATAAATAAGATATGTTTGGGATAGTAGGATGTAGATGAAAATAGAAAGAAAGATATCTCTTTTAATTGTTTACCGCTCGATTCTCATCTTATAAATTACTAATTTACCCTCTTTTTTTTCTCTTCTTTTCATTTTCTTTATTTCCTTTACGCCTACCCAATTAGTATAGGAAGTTAATTTATCGAGATGATTTAAAAAGATCCCTATATAAGAAATAATGTTATTTTAGTTATAATAATAGTGTATGTGTAGTTAGGATAGGTAGCTCTTTGGGTACCGTTTCCTTTCGATAACACTGAGATATTAATAATTAAATATCACATACCATGCAATAGAGAAATACTTCTTTATATAGGTGACTTTATTTTATACATGTGTGTCATAATCTAATGTTACATTTTTTTTTTTTATCTTTTTATAGTTATAAACATTTTATGTGATATCAAATTGTATTATATATGTATATTGATGCGTAGATACAAGTATTTCTCAATACAAAACCCCTCATTTTTGTAGCCCTAACCATTAATGGCAATTTCATTTTTCTTCTTTTAATTTGTAAGACTAAATTGGATTGATTGCCCTTAATATAAAGGCAATTCTTTACAATGTCTTTAATTTCTTACTCAATTTCATTTCAACGTCTTAGGTTAATTATTTATTTCAATTTCTTTTATTGTTATCAAAAATAATGATAACATAGGCCACATATTTCTTCTTTCCTTCTTATTTTTTTTGAGTTCGCTCGTGCAGATTAGACAGGCTAAAACAGTTATCTAAATATTATTAGAATTACTTGCTCACAATAGAAGTATAAATAATAAATTAAGTATATCGTTTGTCCATTTTGGTAATCAAAATGAAAATTAATGCACGAACACAACAACAAACAATAATGATTACACATTTTGTTGCAATATTGCATGCAAATAAAGTCTCGCATCCCTAAATTAAGAGAAAGAGATTAGTATATAAGTAGGGGACAACTCCTCCATTGATATGAGATTTTTTGGGTGATGACCAAAAACAAAGCCATAAGGATGATTCCCAAATTGGACAATCGTAGATCACTCTTTTGAACTAAAAAAAAAAAAAAGGATAATCGTAGCTAGGTTCATCAGCACCGGTGGTGAAGGGTCATCATTGCGAACGAACCGAAGTCATCTCCATCAATGTTTGCGGAGTTGCAGAGTTATATCGTATTATAAAAGTATTAACTACTAAGATATTGTATCTGTATTATTAAACAACCTATCGTATTATAAAACAGTATTATATACTACTCATAGTGTCTTCTTAATAATATGTTTAGTATTATATAATATATTTTTAGGTTACTTAGATAATGCAACTCTATAGGTTTGTAAACGTTATAATACATTGACAATACTAACAATTGGAAGCTGCGATACTTAAATTTTTCGAAGCTGCTAATAATATATTATTATAGTATAATATAATACTAGTTTGTGGATTAATAAATACAATATTAATACAAATACATATATAATACCTAAATAATACATCATTCATGACATATTTGTAATTAAAATCATCTTCAACTTAGGGTTTCTTCTCTTTATAAATGTAGTCGTCCGCCTTTATTTTTTTACATATTTGAACTTTCAAACAGCCTCCTTGCTGATATCCTTCATCGGCGCCGTCAGCGAAAGTCGATTCGACATCGACGGTGAAGGTCGAGTTTGACGGCGGCGTTGAAGGGTGAGTTCGGACGGCGACGGTGGAGGGCGAGTTCGACAGCAGCTGTGAAGGGTGGGGTCGAGTTCAATGGCAGCGACGATCAAGATCGAGGTCAACGACGACAATGATGAAGCTCTCTAGTTCGATGGTGGAGATTGTTGACGAGGAAAAATATGGAGGTTACAACGGTATTGATGAAGGTTAGCGGTGGCAAAGATGGTGGAGGTTTGGCAATTGAAATATAAAAGTATCGATTTTTTTTTCTATAAAATTTATTATTTTTAATATAGGATATAATTGTCTTTTCATAATATATGTAAATCCAATTTCTTTAATATTTGAATATTATTGTTAATAATTTAAAAGTTGGACATCATTGTAATTACATTACTACTATGATGCAAAGCTCCCCATTTTTTACTACATCAAAATAACTTTTGTCTAAAAATTATCATGCAAATAAACTATTATTAAAATCAAATTACTAAAAAAAGCAAAACTCTCCTATATAATTAATTCTACATGTGAATACCTTCTAATAGAATAGTCTAAAAACTAAAAGAATAAGAATTGAGAAGTATCGAGAAAAACCAATATATATAAATTAAAAAAAGAAAAAAAGAAAAAAAAAAAAGCAGTATTTGATTTATATATAAGTTGTTGTTTTGATACAACAAAATCCAGCTTCACGATGGCAAGTTACAAGGAGGATGAAATCCCAATCATTTCCCTGGCCGGAATCGACGGCGGCGATAGAGCGACGGTGAAGGAAAAGATAGCAAAGGCGTGCGAAACGTGGGGAATATTTCAGGCGGTGGACCACGGCGTCGATCCAAAACTCATTTCCGACATGATTCGTCTCAGCAAAGACTTCTTCAAATTGCCGCTGGAAGACAAACTACAATTCGACATGTCGGTCGGGGAGAAAGGCGGGTACAATTACATGTCAACTGAACGAAAGGTAAAAAGAAAAAAAGAAAAAAGCTTAATTGTTATATATTATTATATAGAGAAGAGAAATTTGACAAAAAAGAGTTTGAAATGATAATATACAGAGAGAAGTAAAAGATTGGAGGGAAGTGTTGACATTCTTTACGTACCCGAGAAGCGACCGGAAATACTCAAAGTGGCCGGAGAAGCCAGAGGGATTGAGAGAGAAAATGGGAGAATTCAGTGAGAAGTTGATGGAATTGAATTGTAAACTAATGCAGCTGTTGTCGGAAGCCATGGATTTGGATAAGGAAGCTCTTGAAAATGCATGTGGAGAGTTGACTCAGAAGGTTTTGGCCAACTTTTATCCTAAGTTGACCGACGTCTCAGATCTTGACCACCTTGGACTCCGCCGTCATACCGACCTCGGAATCATTACAATTTTACTTCAGGCATTAATTAAAATAAACTATACATTATTTAATATTTTATTTATTCACATCAATTATATATTATAAGATATCATTAAATATTATCCAATTTACACGTACAGGATCAAGTGGAAGGCCTGCAAGCTACCAAAGATGGGGGAAACTCATGGATCACTCTCCCCCCTAAGGATGGAGCTTTTGTCGTAAACATTGGAGACTATGGTCATGTCTGTATATATATTATATATATTATATATATATATATATATATTCCTTCCATAAAACATTTTTTCCTTTTCTCCATACTCATATAGCCTAACTTCTTAAAAGAATCAATTAGTTAAACTTTTTTTTTTTTTTTTTCATCTTTCTGCACCAAAATTTTTATTATTATTATTATTTTTTTACTTGCATAACAATCCCACTTTTATCCTCTTCACTCATATCATATCAATTATTTTATTTTTCTCATTATCATTCTCGACACCTCAAACACAATTAATCTTTATCTTCATAATCATTCATTTAATCACAAACACAATTGATCATTCTTCATATAATAATTCTTTTTCTTATTCTCTTCTTAATTCTCATTTTTCTTGTAATCATTCTTTTTCCCTTTGTCCCAAACACTCGATAATATTCAAATTATGTAATAACGTTCAAGTAACACAAATACCAAACACAAACTTCTACATTGGAGAGACTATACTAGTTTTGATATATTTATTCCTGCAATAAATTTTTTATTTAAAAAAAAAAAAACACATCATAACTTTTTCCTTCCATTTTCTTTTCATCAAACATTCATTTATTAACACTTTCTTTTCTTTTCTTTTCTTTTTTTGTTCACCAAACATTAATTTACTATGGCTTTCTTTTTCCATAATATACATTAATATAACTTCCTATTATCTTTCCTTCATTTTCCTATTTATTAACACTTTCTTTTCCATTTTCCAATCATGTACATTAAACACAAACTTTTACCATCTTTTCTTTCTTTTCTTTCGGTTTCTTTTCTTTCTTTCCTTCCTTCCCATGTCGACAAACACGTGCTTAGTAATATTCAAATTATATAATTCTATAATTTTTTTTTTTCTGCTTAACATTATTATTTATTGTGTAATGGAAATAGTATACAAATATATTTTAAGAATTTTGATGTTAAAATGTGTTGTAGTTTGTGAGCAATGGGAGGTTCAAGAGCGCAGATCATAGGGCATTGGCGAACTCAAAGAGCAACAGACTTTCAATAGCTACATTTCAATACCCAGCAGCAGACGCCATTGCTTATCCATTGAAGCTTAGGGAAGGGGAGAACCCAATCATTGACAATCCAATCACATTCCAACACATGTACAATAAGAAGATGAGCAAAGAGCCTGTTCTTGCAATATATAATGAGAATAATAATAACACTTAAAAGCTCCAACAAAACTCCACAATTGTCATCCATTTCATCTCAAATAATTAGCTTTCAATTTCCCTCTATATATATATGTATATGTATATATATATATATATATTTACTTTTTGATCATGATGGCCTCGTGTCAAATGTCGGCTTTACTAATGGGCCGGCTCAATGTATTGTTCACTTCATCGTTTCTTTCATGAGATTAAATAAACTTGCTACTTTAATATTTTGAAATGTTCATAATTTGATTGTTTTAACTTGGTTGTGTAATTGTAAAAAAGTGGGAAGTTTTAAGGTATTGTGGTTACTCCATCACCCCATCCTTCTCTTATAGTATTTTTTTTCCTATTCATTAGAAGTTTTATCTTCTCCTTCAATTTCTTTTTTTTTTCTTTTTTGTTATCCGTAACTGTCCAGACCAGTTTGCGTGCACCTCGAGTAATATCACGGCATATACCTTATGCAATCCAAGAGCTTCATTTTCTTTCCTTTGAACTCTCACAAAACTCAAAATACAACCTAGCTAGAGCTGAAATCCGAGAGAAAATCAAGAGAAGTAGAAGAAAAGAGTTCATTGATTAAAACTGTCCAAAATACAACCTAGCGACAAGAGAGATGCTTATATAACTAGGTTAAGAGAGAGAAGTGATAAATTGTGAGAAAGATCTATAAATTGTGGAAAATGACACCCAGCAACACAAGATGACGGTGGCACTAGGGCTTCCGATGAGTAAATTGAAAGGAAAAGTTATCCACCTAACAAATTATTAAAATGGGAGAAATGAATGCACTGTTGAAAAAAAATAAGAAAAATGAAAGAGATGAATATATCATGACCAGTAGAAAGGACAATAAAGGGCTCTACGGGTGTATAAAACGGCGGGTCGGGTTGGGTTCTGTTACGGGAATTTTTTGGATTAATCCAAAGTTTTGGGTTGGTCAATCTTTCAACCTGTCCAAATTAGAAAAACACAATCGAACTCAACTCTATATTTTGATTGGGTTGGATTGAATTCTCCAATTGTGTTACTCTCTTTTTTCTTATATAAAACAATGCTATTAATATCCCACAAATATATAAACATATGAATAAAAATTAGATGATATTATACTTGAACGTAGATTACTTTATTAATGTATGTATTTATTAATATGTTGAGAACATATTTTATTAATTAATTTGTATTATCACACAAATACATATACATATATATTATTTCTTAGTTCGAGTTGAGTTGTGTTTAGTGAACCAAAAATTAGTGAACCCTAAAACTAACCCAACCCAACCCAACATATATTAGAAAATTATTATCCAACCCAAGTCTTACCATTTGGTGGTAGGATTTTGTTCACCAATAATTTCTTTATTTTTATCAAAATGGTAGAAGCAATTTCAATTAATATTAATTTTAAATTTATAATATGAATCAATTTTAATTTTTTATTAAAATTTTATGGACTAAATTGGACTTTTAAAAATATAGGGACAAAAAATAAAACTTAAAAAACAAGTTTAAAAAATAAAATTTAACTCATGGTTTAGATATATTTTAACTATTTAAAAAGATAAAAAGGAAGTAAATGGCTATAAGAAAGCAACACGTTTCCATTCATTTTTATTTTGAGATAAATTAAGGATTCAACCAATATCCTAATTTTATCACTCAGGTTGAATAAGATAAAAATATTGATTTGGATTTCATTTGGTTTGTTACCGATTTAAATCGATTTTCGATTTTGATTTCAATTGATATTAAATTTATTTTAAATTTTTGTCTCGTTTTTTATTTGTTTTTAATGTTACCAAATTCAATCCACTAAGCTAGTTTGAAACTATCGATCGAACTATCAATTGATTGAAGATTATCAACACACAAAAAATGATAAAATGAGATACACAAGACGCATGACCACTTTAGTATTTTTATCTAGACAAGACCACTTTTATGCTATACATGTAATTATTAAAAAAATGTGATATTTATTTAGTTTTTCTTTGTTATACATTAAAAATTCTCTTAATATATCTATTATATTAATATTTATTTAATTTTTTTGACAGTAATATTAATATTTATTTTAATAAATTAAACTAAACTTGTATTAATTATATTTCATTCATAAGAGACTTTAAATAAACTACAAATTAAATTAAACTAATTTTCAGCATAAATTAAAGTCGAGGGAGGGTAACATTAAAAAAAAACCCTAAGATTTAACCGAATCAAAAATAAAATAATACGTGTCCTACTATTATTAGGCCACATGTGCCCATTGTAAAATATAGGGCAGCTTCTCTATCTAAATTTTATTTTATTTTATTTTTTTATTTACAGTGCTCAATCGAAGACGAAAAACTAATCTCTGGTTTCGTTCTTCTTTCTTGAAGCACCTCAATCTACACAAATCCTTTCGTCTGAAATTGCAATTCGATTCAAAATGAGTTCGCACCCATTGCAGAAGACCATGTCTCGCGCGAGATCTAGGCGAATTGTTCTGCCTCCGGTTCAAGAGGTAACTAATGAATGTTCTAGATAATTCTCCTCCATCTTGTTCATTTATACGTTGGTTGTGAAAAAAATTGAGTCTCGAGTGAGAATTTCAGTGGTAGTATGAATTCTAAGGCCAATTTCATTTATAGGTTTCATTGTGTTACTATTTTATAGGATTTGCTTTAAACTTAAATGCAGAAATTACATAACATTTTGTTTTCTCTATTGCTATCAATTTCTGATCGAAACAGAAGAAAAGTGATACGCCAATCGTGGAGGACGTATGGTTTTGATCAAACGAATGAAACCTTCATTGACTATGTAATTTGAAATTTCAGATAAGAGAAATGTAATTTGAATTTGCTATCTACTCCTGGCATCATTAAAAATACGTCCCTTTTAGTACATGCAGCAGAAACCTTGTCCCCCAGTAGAACTGTACAATGTGTTCAACTGTGCTGTTTGTGTATTTTTTCTTGCTTTACAGATGTTTTAACTTCGACCACTTTTTCGTGGGATATTTTAGACTGCATTAACATCTTTGAAACTGTTATGGCAGCATATTATTAAAATAGAAGACGTTGTCGACAGCGGCGACTGCTATGGAGCTCAACAGATGTACAAATCTGTCAGTGCAAGGTACGCTAATATCTTCTTCATTTGGTTTTGATTGTTTAAAGAAAAATTCTTCCAAATTATTTTGCAGGACAAACTCACAGAATGTGATTCTGAGTAGTAGATATTTAAGGCTAGTTATTAGATAACCAATACTTCGATATGTCTACTGCAATGCTTCTAGTTAAACTGCATTACTATCCATCACAAATACTAATAGACTTGGAACTTTTTCACACGCTAGTATAACTGGCCTCATTTGATTATGCAAAAAAGGGGGTCAATCAAATTTATGTGCATGAACATGTGCTTTGTTTTGTTTCAGATACGTTGCTGCAGAAAAGTACTTAGAAGCATTGGATATTCTTCAGGCTGGGGCTTGCACCCAGTTGAAACATGAGCAGGTCAACACTAGTTGCATCTTTTCTGCGTGTGTAATTGCTGGATTGGATGTTCGTTTTGCATTTCTGGAACTGTGTATCGTAATTTTAACACTCTTAAATCTAACGACCCTATTGCTTAGGCCTTGAAATTTCAATTTCATTCCTTGCCCATATTTGAAGTCCTCGTCTCTATAGAACAGTCAAACTAACTGTAGGTTCCTCTATATGTTACTTCTGTGACTATTAATTTAGTGTGTATTAAATATTATTCATGAATATAGTCATGGGACACCGGACACAAACATATCAATAATGATATGGCATTATCATATTTTTTAAAAATGATGAGCAATATTCTGATAAATTAGACATCATGCCAAAACAAGATAACATTGATGAATACAATCATTGTTAAGAAATCAAATTTCATTGGTAATATGAAATTGAAAGGAAAAAAAACGTAGAAACAAATACAATAGCTGAGGGGGAGTTACATTTTTATTTTTTGATAAGAAACAAAACAATTTCATTGATAGTTGAAAGTGTACATAATACCTATTGAAACAACAATAAGAGATATAAAAATGAAAACGGAAAAATAATGGCCAATTTGAGGACAAATACGAAGGGAAACTTGAAATAACAAGTCAAAACACCAATTAAAACCCTCAATAGAGAGGAGGAAACACTAGGTGGATTGGATTAAGGTAAAGGTTGCGAGTCTCGAATAAATTTGAAAGAAATTCCTCTAATTTATGTTGGTCCAATACGTTTTCTCTCTTTCTTCTACTTTTGAAGAACTAATTAGTTTTTAAGTTTGCTTCTATTCTTTATGTCTATTTTTTTCTTCTTTATTGCTTTCTTTTGCTTTCTCGTGTATCCTAGAATTAGTTTCTTATCATTCATCAATAAAAGTTGTTCTTTATTGTTAAAAGACAATGACCCAACATGCTTGAAATTTAACTATATGACATAAATTTGCGTATTGGACATGTGTTCGGAGTGCATCCTGGCATATTTGTGCCTAACACGTTAGGTGGGAGGTGTTCAAACTATGGTCCTTAGGGGATTAGACATACAAAAGTTAAAGAGTTGATAAAGAAACCTTCTTGGCTAAGTGGTTGTGGTGCTTCAGGCTCGACTCTTTTTGACATAGGATTATTGCGAGCAAGTATGGCTCTCTTTCTCCTTACTGGTCCTCGAACAAAGATGTTGATAAATGCCTTAAACCTAGACGAAATTGTAATTAGATTTTTATATTCGTATTTGAGCTTTTATGTAATTGGACCGATTGTTGTAATAGGGTTTTATGGGAGTGCTATATAAACTTCTCATAAAACTTAGTCCCTCTTTACCAACATTCTTGCATTCACACTCCTCTAATAAAACCATTCTCTTCTATGCCCGTAGATGTAGCTAACACATCGTTAGTGAACCACGTAAATCTGTGTTTTCTTTGATTATTGTTTATGTTTTCTTAACAAAAGCTTTCGAAGGCATTTCCTTGGAAGGCTATTTTAGATAGTTTTTCTTGTTTTTCATCTAGATATCCTTGATGTGGTGGTGTTAAGACACTAATTGATCTTAACAAAAGAAACTATATTTGATATTAGACTATCCACAAAACATCAAATTGTCACCAATTGTAGAGGGTGACTCTCTCCCCAAATATTACCAAAGTAATATCTTCAAAATTACATAAAAGCATCCTAACCCTCAAAACAAACAGAATATAAATAAACACAAAATAACACCAACTAATCTGATCTTCCAACGGCTAACTGTCCCGCATATTCCTTCTCTGGTCCTGATAGGTGGCCTAACAGGTGGGTTATGGGAGGGGTACCTATTTTTGGGAAGATAGCGGTCAGGACTTGTTTTCTCCATTAAACTAGAATCTAGATATCTTTTATAATGAATTGTTTTGTTGCCATTGCTCTTTCTCGTCATACAGACACTCTTGAACTTAAGTTTGATCATATGTTAACTGATAATAGGGAAATAACATACATCATTAGCCTCCTCACTCTGGTTGAGGGTGCTTTGGTTTAACCTCAGATAAGGGATCTTTCGCACTAGGATCCTTGTATTTTAGAGGATCTTTCAGTTTCTTCTAATTCTTCTTTGTTTCAGTCATTGAATCTTTGGTGGACCCTTTTGTGTACTCTCGTTTGGTCTTTTCCCTAATGTGCAACGTTAGAATTCTCACGAAGGTGAAGTTTTTTACTTAGGCAGGTCATGCAGGCTGCACAAAAGAATTAACACGTTGGATATTGTTTTGAGGTTTATATCTAGGTTTGATGGTTTTCAATGTTGCATTCTTCTTAGAGTTGAGGACTTAGACCATCTTTCTTTGAGTTCAGTTTTTCTTGTTCATTGAGATTTTTTTTATAGGAGTTCGACTAGTTACTATATTGGGAGACGTGTTTGATGGTAGAGAAGTTCTTTTCACTCGTTCTTTTGTGAAAAGGGTCTGTTTTTGTGGTTGTTAGGTGCATGAATGTGAATTGTAATGGGGCAATGGGCATTTGGTTGGAGAGATCTTTAGAAGATTTGTGAGCTCTTGTTATATTTCATATCTTTCTTTGGGCGTTATTATTTTTAGATCTCATTTTGCCCATTCTTGCTTTAGTTTGGCTCCTTTGTGTGTATGTGTGAGTTCTGTTTTTTTTTTTTTTTTTTTTTTTTTTTTGTATTTACATTGCATCTTTCATTTTTTTTCTTTCCTCAATGAAAGTTTTGCATCATACCTAAAATATAATAAATAAATGTGTTTAAGGGTACAAATGAAAACTAGGGGGAAAAAGTCCAAAATGAGTGGAAACTCAGCCCATTTATTCTGTGAAGAATCCTTGACAGAATTTCTTGAAGACCACTCTTTTATTTGCGTGCTGAGAACTCTAAATATCTAAAGATATTTTCTCTCTTTTTCTCACCATCTCTATTTGAGATCTCAAATCTGCTATAGATCTTGGGACAATTTTTCCCTGGAAATATCTCTTTCCTTTTCCTGATTCAACCTACAGTGACAGCGCTTCTACCATCTTACTAGCCCTTGTTTCTTTCATAGAAAAGTTAACGATCCTTGTTTCTCTTTCTGGGTTTTTGTTTTGGTTGTGTTTTTGAGATCTTGTTTTATTCATATTCCGCTTGCTTTCTCTTTGTTACATTTATTTATTTATTCCTTTACATTTTTGGGAAGTCTTATATTTGTTTATTAGAATGTCTGCAGAAGGGATCAGTATTATTATTTTTCGCTAGATGCATCCGATGCTTTTTCCAATTAAATACTAATGCTTATAGGATTGTGTGGAAATGGAAAGATGCTTTTTGAAGGTCAGATTTTTCATCAATCTAGTTGTAAATGGCTAACGGTTATTTTTTCCAGGTTACTTGTGGAGCAGAGCTTGCTGTGTTATTTGTGGAGACACTTGTTAAAGGCAGAATTCCTTATGATGATAATACTCTTGGTGAGTTCCTTTGACATGGTTGACATTTCTTTTAAAAGAGATAATGGGGATGCTACTGGGATATTTATTAGTGACATAAGTGTAACTATGATGGTTAAAAAGAGTTGTAATTCTTTTTGGCAACTTCATATGTTCCTTCAGCTCTTTCCATGACAAGTCTATTTCTGGATTAATTTGGTAAATATGGAAGAACTTTTTATTTATATTTATATTTTTGTTTTTTATTTCTTTACTTCTGTTGTCTACTGTTTTTTTTTTATAAAGTTCCAATGCTCATCTTTTCACAATTATGACTAATATTTTGTTAGATCGTGTCAGGAGAATTTACAAGAGTTTCCCTCAGATTCCATTACCTCAACACTTGGGAGAAGATGATGATGTGCAACAACTTTCTGAAGCACTTGGTGCCGCAAAAACACGTGTAGAAGGATGTTCCTCCTTTCTGAAAGCAGCTTTAAAGTGAGCGATTATCCATTTTCTTCTCAGTAATTAGTCATTTCTGCATTGGGAATATGAAAAAAAAAAATCATTTTTAACTTATAAGGGGCAACTGTTAGAATTATGTCACACTTTCATAGCTTCTAAGTTAGGTTTTTGCTCTCTTAGTCAATCATTTACGAATAATCCTTGTGTACTAAAGAAGAGTACATGTCTTCTGCAAATCCTTTAATATATCAGGTGGTCTATGGAGTTTGGATCACATAGGACTGGATCTTCAGAAATTCATGTCATGCTTGCTACATACATATATTCCGAGTCACCAGAAGTGGTAGGTTGACATGAGAATATCGTTGTTTTTATTACTTGTTCTTGGTTTCTATGAATTTGTGGGCTCCGTGTGTAAGATGATTTCATTTGTTATGCAAATGACAGGCCTAATGATTTCAGTGTTCAATGTCCACCATCTCCAGAATTTGTAGAGTTTATGTATCTGACTTTTTTCATTGAATCAGGATGTCTCATTTTGAGAATGATTGTTAATTGATTTGTTTAGCTAGGATAAACTATTTTGATAGTTTGCTTTATAGCCAGCAAGATAGATTTTTCTTTATGAGTATGTAATTTCACAATGAGAAGTTGTACTGCTGCTATAATATATTTGCTAACAAGGTCTATCATTTCAATCACTCAATATGATTGTTGAAATGTGACCCAGGATTACGAGTGATGAAACTTTTGCTGCTTGTCTTATTGGATAAGAAACAAGATCCAGTCTCTACATACTTATATCATTTTCTTAGCTCTTAATTAGCGTAAATAATTATGCCAATCTTATGACCAATTTGAAATAGTTTTTTGTAATCCATTGGATAGGATTTCTTTTGATAATTTCATCTGATCTATGAAATGTTGTTTTGTTTCCTGTTAGAAAAAAAAAAGAAACTGTTGTTGCTTGTCGACTTTGCAGGACATGACCAGAGTATCATATCACTTTGTTCGAGGAAATAACCCGATGGAGTTTGCTTCTATATTAATGAATTTTATGGGCAAGGTTATTACAGCTTTCTTTATTTCTCATTTTTCTAGCATTAGTATGCAATCGTCATCAAGTCTTCACATTTATTGCCATGGTTGAAGCATGCTTCTGTTTTCTTGTTTTATTTGGTGTAATTTACTTAGCCAGTGCATTTTTCAACCCTGCAGTGTTATCCAGGGGAAGACGATATGGCTATTGCACGGGCAGTTTTGATGTAAGATTATTGGAAAATCATTTATACTTGTCAACAATTGAATAAAGCCACAAAATTCTAAAGGATTCATGTTTAGGGGAGAGATTACGAATTAACAATATGGATGAATATTGACACGTCAAGTTTATTGAAAATGGTGGAAATTTTACGATTTTGATATTGTGTATAGGGTGAAGAATTGGATTTTTTTGTGTTATAGGTTGCGTATTACTGCGACTACAGTTTCAATGCCAATAAAATGGAAAATAATTTCAATAGTGGCTATAAATTATGACACCTGAACTACTGTTTCCTAGCGCATGTATATAGTTTTTTTTTCCCTTGGGAGGTTGCCAAAAGTGTTTTGAGGGTACAGGCTATTGATATATTGTTGTAGCCAAACCATTTTCCTAGTGTGTGTAAATATTTTTCAATGCCTTCCTTCTTTCCTTTTTTTGCCTTCCATAGTTGGGCATGGGCTCTAGCGGGTGCGAAGTTGGGGTTTCTCTTATCCATGGGTGTTGGTGTTAAGACTCCGATAGCCTTAATCTACACAAGATAACTAAGATGGTAAATACAAACAAGAATGATAAATACAACAAGAACCCAAGGAAACTTTATATTAATTTATAAAAGTCACAATACCGAACCCTTAGCCTTTCGAGAGGGCTAAGACTCTCCCACAATACCGAACCCTAAACCCTAAAATTACGATCAAGGAATGATTTTTTTTGTCCTAGTTTTAATGAAAAATCTCATTTTTCATGGAAAGCAATGATTTCTGCTATTATGTGATTTATTTGGGAGGAGAGAAATAATAGAAGTTTTAGAGGATTGGAGATATCTTCTGAAGATGTTTGGGCTCTCATTAAATTCTATTTTTCTCTTTGGGTCTATGTTAGTAAGTCTTTTCGAAATTACCTTTTAGGTACAATTTCTCTTAATTAGAGATTGTTTAGTCTCCTCACTTTGTTTGGACTGTGTTTGTTTAATGCTCTTTTGTTATTTCATTTTTTATTGGTAGAAAATTAACCCTTAGGTTGGTGGTTACCAATACTTAATCGATTACCTCTTAATTTTTGGAGGCCCTTCTAACTACTAAACCAAACCATCTTAGTCTTTTTACATCCGTGCTGAGTGTAGAGTTGTGTGGATATACTAGCCTCGTAATGCTTCTGTATGGAAGTTAATTCATATTTTTATGGTTCTTAACTGAATGGAATGCTCTATTTTTAGGTACCTGTCTCTTGGTAATTTAAGGGATGCTAATATCCTCATTGATGAGTTAAAGAAGCAAGAAGAAAGTGGTGAACTTGAGTTCCCTGATTCAGAATTGATTGAGTTTATCATCTATCTTTTGTTAACGTAAGTCCATTTATATGCCTACTTCAGCAGATGTTGTGTATCAATTTTGAAGCATGATGAAATTATACCAATTTAATGAACAACTATTAGGTCTTTTTCTTTCTTTCTTTCTTTTTTTCTTTTCTTTTCCTTTAATTTTTTCAAGGATTGAAATTACTATTTTGGTTTTGGTCTCTACATTCTTCCATTTTAGCTCTTTGTACTTTGAAATGTCCAAGTTTACTTTCAATAATTCTAAAAAATGGTTTATACCGTTAGTTTGGGGTTAGCCCACTGTTAGAATATTCTAGTGGTACAAAAAAATCCCTCTTCTATATCATTCTAACTTTCTCTCTCTTCTTTCTTTTCCTCTGATTTCTCTCCAAATTTTTGTTTAACCACTCTCAAGTATCCATTCCAGACCTTCTTGATGACCACCACCACCGTCCTCTTTCATTCCTAATCAGACCTTAGCCAATTTCTCTCTTTTTGCTTAACACTTCTGGACTAATATATTCTGAAGCCCATGTTGTATTTTACCCTGTTTTTTCTTTTTTAATAATGTTCTCTCGAGATTTGGGTTTTGCCACATTTGTTACAATTTGCCCAATTATTTTACCGTGTACCAAAATTAATCAACTCATTTATTTTTTCCCCTTCATCTTCTTAATGTCTAAGAAATAGTGTTTCAATTGAAAAACAACTCGCAAAAGAATTCTGGACACATCTAGTGCTGCTTCCTGCTTGAACTTTCCCATTTCTTCTGATTCTACTCCTAGTATTGCAGTTGCTGGTAGATACTTCTACGAGTGTTTATGCTTCATGATCAAACATACAATATGCATTTGCAGGTTGCAGAGAGATGCTTTGCCTCTTTTCAATATGCTGAGGGCGAATTACAAGCCAAGTATCGAGAGAGAACCTGCCCTGAATGAGGTGAAATTCCTGTTGAAAATTGAAATCTGTAACTTTTTTGAGATTAAGTTATGGAGAGTTAGTTGAAGTTGTGCAATCGAATTCTAACTTTTAGCATTTTGCCTCAGTTTCTTGACGAAATTGCAGAGAAGTTCTATGGAGTACGGCGCAGAAATCCCTTGCAAGGGATCTTTGGTGATTTCTTGAAGGTGGCTTTCACTCCTCATAAACTTTGTCCTCTGGCTGGTTGCATTTTGGTTAAATTTTATGTTCATTCTATTTTGGTATATGAACTTCGGAGCATTTTGCTTTAGCTGCAATAGAAAACTTGACATTGACACATTTAATTAATTTACATGGTGTACACAAATGTTTGTGGGTAAGTATTTGAATCCAGGTGCAATTTTATTAATGAAAAAAAAAATGATAGGGAAGGAGACAAAAGAGAATAGAACTAAACTTTTGGATAAAATTTGAGAGATAGGAAATTGTAGAATCTAGCCATATGAAGCTTTCTTTTTTGACTTGCTTGTGTCAGTAACAATTAGTTTTCTCTATATGAATGAAATTTTTGTTAAGAATGTGAGCGGTTATGTGCAGATGATGGGCTGATTAATGTTCTGCGAGTAGTGAGTGAGTTCCAGTCAGTTCCTTGCTACTGTTGACTGGTGCAGCTTATTTGGTTCTTTAACAAGGAAGCGCATGTTTTGAGCTAGTTTCCAACTATAGAGGTCACTTTTTTGTTTTTTGTTTTTT
>JBBMEG010000004.1:12416211-12443136 GCA_037832605.1 Cyclanthera cordifolia | reverse complement strand
TAAATAAATTTTAAATATATTATTTTGTAAATAAGGAAAAAAAGTATTTAATAAAATAAGAAAGGAAACTTTGAAATATTTTTTTTTTTTAACTTGAAAATATTATTAATGAAATATTCAATTAAAAATATTATTATTAATTATTTTACTTTTTATAAAAAAACAATCTATTTACTTTTTATAAAAAAACATCACATAAATCCCATCCATCTACTTTTATCCCACCTCAACCCACCACCCAAACACCATTTTCTTAACACTTCCCACCCCAACCCATCACCCCAAACGCCGTTTTAATAACTTCCCATCTCATCCCATCCCTTCCCATCCCAACACGCCGTAGCCAAACGCGCCCTAAACAAAATGAGTAAAGTTTATTTGTGTTTTTATATTGATTTTATAAATATAGTTTTTATAGTTATTATTTAAAATTTTTTTTAGAATTATTATTATAATTTTTTTTTTTAATAATCACTTAAAATAATCTATCATTTCTAAATTTACAAAATAAACATTTCACCATTTTTCAAACAAATATTAAAGTTATTAAGGCAGCAAGAATCTCCCTGAATTATTAAAAAAAAATAAAAAAAATCATGTACATGTATCACTGAAAATCAGATTGCTTACCAATTCAGCCACAATTCTTAGATTCTCCTTCTTCTTCTTCGATGGCCTTCAAATCACCATGTCTAGTTTCATCGGCCTGCAATTGCGGTGGGGATACTTGCAAGGGCTTACGCCGTGGAAGAGAAGTTCAAACTATAGATAGAGAAGCTGGGAAATCTCTTCGCAAAATTGATTTGGGACCTGTTCCATCTCCTGCCGAAGTTGAGGCAGCAGTTTCTGCACTTCAGGGGTGAGTCTCATAACATATGATTGTGATTCTAAGGTGTATATTTTTTACTTTTTGGCTTCCTGTTTTTGTCATCTACATATGAGATTGAAGAGGAGAAATCGTAGGGTTTCTGTTCTGTGAACTGTGTATGATGCTTCTCTTGTGGATATTTTACCAGTATGAAGAAATCTGAACTGTAGTCGTTCACTTCTTGTTATATTCACAGCCACATGTACACATAAAGCTCATCCAACTTTTCCTCTGCAATTTGTGTTCTTCAGCTAATCACAAGCAAGATGGAATAGTCTAAATTAGTTATTCCTCTTTGAGTAGAGCTAGATATTTTGTCTGGGAGAGTATTTTTCATAAATGATCTTCACTTCAACTATTCTATATTTTTCATAAATGATCTTCACTTCAACTATTCTTACCCAGACAAAATGCCTGACCTTATTGTATGTGATTTCGGTTGTCATTAAGTCTCGTAAGAAATTAATTTCTAGACCATCATAGATGGAATCTATAGTAGTTTGGTTTACCGAAATGATCTCTATGCTGAGAAAGTTGTAAGAGAAAGGCGGAGGAAAGAAATATAAGTTTTAGATGTTGTATGTGTGTTTGTGTATATATGTGTAATTTTATATTTACATATTATAAATATATACGTTTTGAATTTTCTTGTAAAAATGTCCTCATCCACCCCAAGATTTGCACATTGGAGATATGACGAGTTTTTCTTATTAAGCTTTCTCAAAACCTGACTAAGGGGAAAAATTATCCTTCCTTTTGGTTTTGCCATGCCGCTTGAAACAAGAGATTTTTCCTCTCTTATTCTACTAACGATGAAAATCTCTCTAATCGTTTAGGTTTGTTATACATTATTATTTATTTATTTTTCAATATGAAATAATTTCATTGTTGGTATGACATTACTAAAGTAAGGAAAAAGAACTTCACTCTACAGGAGTAAAATGTATCTCCATTTGGGTAAAAGAAAAGATAAACTATATTAATGATTAAGAGGAGAGCATTTACACCAAGGGATAGTCATAAAAGCTATAGCATAATAAACCTATCAAAAGTATATTACTTATCTTTGATTTCTTTCCTGCTGTGTTAAGCAAAAGAATGCCCTATAGTAAAGTGCACCTGCAAGAGCTTCTTTTCCTTGTTGAAGGGGTAGTTCAAAAACACATTAGAGGGGAGAAGAGTGATAGGGTTGGGCCTTAGATAAATAAGAATAGTTTAGAGGGTCAATGTGCAATTAGTTAGGAAGTTTGTTACATATTTCAATTATAAATAAAGGGTGCGTGTGAGTGAGGAGGACATCCAAATACTGAGAGATTTCTTAGGGCTCAAGAGAAGTTTTCTCTAGAGAATGTGAGGTTCCAAGTACCTACAATTACTTGGTTAGTTTGTAATTTGATTCTCTTTTATTTCGTAACACAATCCGAAACAAAAGATGATACGATCTGGCTCCAAACTTTGATCCATAATGGCTTGCTTCAGAATGTGGCTTTGAGTTTCGGAATTGACTTCAGTCACTTCTTTGAGTTATGGATAACTCAAGTTCTTGGGGATAAAATGGTGGGATACCTGCATGGGGATATTGACCTTGCTTTTAAGCCTGTGTGAGAAGTTTTATCTTGAACATCTTTAGAAACCTCATCAAGTTTCTCAATCTGTCCAAACTATCATACAGATACTGAAGTGGAGGTTTGTCAAAGAGTTTAATAGTGACCACTTAACATTCTTAAACAGCTGTCTATTTTCTGGATCGTTTGCCCCTGGAATATTTATAAGATAAACAAAACGAAGAAGGATTAAAAAATTCATGATATCTATTTGGCCACACTTAGTTGTTTCGCTATCGTGCCTATAGCTTTTCTTCATTTTTTCGAATGTGCTCTTTGGTTACATGCATGATTCTAGGTGGCATGATGATATATCTAGTGGAAGATGTTACTTTATTTTAACCATTTTTATTTCACTTGGTTTTCAAATATTAATTATTTTAAAGAATTTATTGACGATAAAAAAGATCTCATGTAGTTGCAATGACAATCTAAAGCAGCTTTCTGCAGAATAACTTTTCACTTGAAACGATATCAAAATGGATTCAGCCACTGATGAACTCCTATGATTCAAGCATTTTGGATTCTGGTGGCTGTCGCTTCATTTGTAAAGGTTTTCAATGGCTGCTAACAGATCCTACTTTCAAGGTGCGTCTTAATCAGAGAGATGATCTGGCATCTTAAATGACAATTTCTTTATCTCGACAAGTTCTTTTTATGTTTTAATTATTTTTCAAGGAAACAAAACATCTTTTGATATAGTGTAATCTTATAACATAAATACAGCATCAAAGGAAGAAAATTTTTAGACTTCACAAAAGCAATCCAAAAGTGACAACATTTTAGTGACATCTTGTATAACTTAGTAACTACGCAAGGTTAAAGGTTGAATCCCACTTCTTCAAAAGAAATGCAACTCAAAAGTAGAAGAAAGGACAACGTTCATTTTTTTTCTTTTACCCTGTCAATGACACCCATAACTCTTTCCAAAAATAATATTACAAAATGTGTTGGGAATACAAACAAAAACAAACGGCCTTTGGTATGAAGCAATTTTGGTGAAATAAAAAACAAAATCATGAGAGCTTATGTCCACAGTGAATAATATCATATAAATATAGAGATTTCTCGAAGGTTTGTCTTTCTCTTGAACAAAAAGTCATCTAAATACAGCTTAATTTTAATTCTCTCTCTCTCTCTCTTTTTCTTTTTTTTTTTAAATTTGTTTATTATTATTATTTTTTTTTATAGAAAACACACGTTGAATTGCATTAAATCACTAATCAACCCAAAAATTTTAACTTTTGAATTGATTAGTGATTTAACATAATTCAACATTTTCATTGGTGTATTAAAATATTACAAAGAGATCATTTCAATAATTACATGTAACTTCTTGAGTGAGAGTTAAGAGCAACGAAACTAAAAGGGATAAATAGTGCGAGTACATGGCATAGCAAAGAAAGTAATAGATTCTAGAAGAATTTCCTTTGGCTGTGGATCAACAAATAAAACATTATTGTTCCTAATCTTACACCAAAAAATAGTAATGCTAATGAATAAGTACCACAAGACTTTCTTTTTCGTTCTTGAATGGGTGGCCATGATAGGTATAGATAATCAAATACTGTATGTTGCACGGTCTTGCTCTCGACCTCTTAAAAACTTTATGGAATTGCTACAGTTTCTTCTCTCACGCATTTTCAGTAATTTCCTTTTGTTTATTGCCGCTGATAATAGCTTCTGAATCACTCTCTCATATTTAAAAGCGTTTGAGTAAAAATGTATAATATATCAGTTTCTAATTAATTTTTTTCTTCTAAAACTCGTTTGTTACTTTAGTGTCTTTTATCCTACATGTGCTGATCAGCTTAAGGGTATGTATCAAAAAACTGGAGGTTCCTCCCCTTTCTGATTGCAACTAACATGCAGGAACTTTCTAATTGATAATGTAATTTTGTTAAAATAAATCAATATAACCCAAACATCCTTCTTTATTGTATGATCTTTCTTGGAAGTTCTTTTTTTCAAGGATCTCCGTTTCATTTAGGGTCTGGTAGTTTCACTGTGCTTGGACAAAAATGTTTGGGATGCTATTAGTAATATTGGTATCGTGGAAAAGCTCCAGGAGTTACCTTCTTCAGGTTTGTACTGAACTGAACTAATTTAGTTTCTACGGGATACAGAAAATTACTTGTTGATTGCAGCCCATATTTCTTAATTATTTTAGTGGCATGGTGGAAAAATAACCCAAATTTTGCTTTAATTGATTTATTTATTGATTATTATGTGTGTATAAAGAAACTTTACATTTCGTTGAAGTTGTGTGGGCGCAGTCAAGGATACAAAGTACTTCCTTAAGAGTTTCTTAAATCAGCCCCCCAGAACACTAGAAATACACTATAAAAGAGCAATACCCTAAACCAAACATTGATCCGGACATGAATGGAAGAAAAACAAGAATATGTTGAAATCCTTGCATCAGTGAAGCAAGCGATGGAAACTTTCTCAAGGATAGCTGTTGCACATCATTCACACCCTTGAAACTTCACTAACAGTCCAGCAATGGAGTTGGTTGGCGTTGGTACCTGTAACGGCAATAAGAGGAATGAGCTCTACTTGCTAAGACTATGCACTTTTTGAAGTAAATAACCACTCTATGGCTTGGTCCGATTGCTCCTGTATATGGTTAGAAGAGGAAAAACTGAACTATTTAGCTTCAGTCATATTAAAATAGAAAAACTCCAAACTTTGGACCGGTTGAGCTCTGGTAAATGACGTCTGAGTGGTTGTGGCTTTCCCTTGCTTTGGTTTCTGTTTATTTTAATATCTGTAAGTGTTCGAGCAACTTACGCACATCTAGACTATTCTCACGAGACATACCGTCACAATCCTACAATATTTGAATGTCAAGAAAATTCGTAGGAAATTAATTCTTAAGCAGTTGTCACCTGAAAATCCATCTCCTCCTAGTTTTCCAAAGCCCTCTTGACCATTAAGCCCCTCATAATGGTTTTTTTTTTTTTTTTTTAATCAAAACCAATTAATTAATCAACCAGACTAAAGGAGCCAACAACAGGGAGAAATTCCCCTCCAAAAATCACTACTTTCCTCAGCAGGAGAGAAAATTGCACAAACACAAAAAAAGTTGAACGAGTTTATCTTAGCTAAACTAATAGCTACACTATTACAGCTCCTACTCCAATGGAAGCAACGAACAATATCAATCCTTGAAACCAATCCTTTGTGAACTCAGACAAATTTGGAAAGCCACCCACAATGGACTTGATAACATCTAAATTCTTCCCTGATGGCTTTACCCTTCGAGAACTTAACATATAAGTTCTTAAAACCGGATCTCCAACCAAAGAGCTTAGGCATGGTAGCGACCTACTTAAGAATTAATTTTCTACTGGTTTCCTTGATATCGTAGGATCAGGCTATATGTCTCATGATTATAGTCGAGGTAGTCACGGATATCAAAAAAAATAACTTAGGGCATCCCTTTCCAATCACGAATAATCCACTCAATTCTTCCTTCCCCCGATGAGGGAGATAGAGTTGCATTGGTGGTCGCCTGACATGAACCTCCAAAATAATTTGAAAATGTAAAAAAGTAAAAGTAATTTGAAAATGTACTAAACATAAATTTTATATAAAACACTTCTTTTTAAATGTAAAAAATAACTTAGTGCATCCCTTTCCAATCAGGAATAATATACTGAACATAAATTTTATATAAAACACACTTTTTTTCTCATGAAATTTTAAATTCATACAAAATAATTTGAAAATGTAAAAAAGTAAAAGAATAATAAACCACACAAGTTATGTTATTATAAGATGTACCATTAGTATTTGTATAAAAAAGTAAACTTGGTAAAACGTGTATAAAAAGTAAAGATTCTACACCAAATAACTCTAATAAAAATTAAACACAGGCGTGTGCAATAATAAGAAAACCAAGGAAATAGATTAATATATTTTTCCACACCCGAATAGAGAATCTACAATCTTTCAATATATGCATATTCGTTTCTCTATCCTTGACTATCAATCCAACTATGCTTGGCAAAGAGATATCTAAAGATCCTCCAACTATGCTTGGCAAAGAGAGCTTCAACCGCTCATCCCCTCCATAGTGATTCTTGATTCTGTTTCTTCAGAGGTTTGACAAGTTTTGTCTTCTATAGATAATAACCAAGCTAATGTGAGATAGCCATCCATCTGTTTAACCAGGAAGATTTCAAGTAATGTGGATAAATTTGAGAGTTTGAGTGTCTACTTTTTATTATGTTTCTAATTATTGGCTCTTAAATTTTCAGAAGGTGGAAGTAGAAAGCCTGGAAGCTCGTCTGTAAAGGTTGGCGACTTGGGTAGTATCATTATAAGCTGGATTTTGCAGATATCACTGACGAAAATTGCAAAGCTAATTGAAAACTTTGTGTTGCTGTTGAACGACACGCTTCGTTTTCCTGGGAAAGAGAATCTGAAGCCAGAGAAAAAAGATGAAATTCATGAAAAAATCCAAGCTTCATTGGCTCTGGCCATCATCACCATGTTGATTGTGCTTGTGGCTCGAGCTCAGATCTTATGATGGTAATCAGATTAAACCTCTCAGGGTGAATTTACACTAATTTTACATAATGTTGGTTTTAAGCCGTGCCCGACATTAAAAATAGGTTGGACGATTTGAACTCGTGACTTTATGATCTTTGGGTGTACACTGATGTTGTTGAGCTACTGCTAGCTCTTTTGGCGTTTTCTAAACTGTATAATGAACCTAAATTAGAGCAAATAAATGTAGCTAAAATAGTTTCTTCAACTTTGATTTTATAGATGCATGAATAAAAAGACAAATTAATTAAATTTTAAATTTTCGATTATGTGTAGTACGTTTTTTGTTTTATTATAACTAAATCAATTACGGGTGTTTTATCACCATTAATAAGGGGAGAATGAGATAAAAAATGATTCGCCATCGAGAATCATTCAGCTATAATCACTATTCTTCAAAATCACTTTTTTATCCTTCTAATTATTTTTTAGTGTTCTCGGGACAACTTTTTATTCTCATACCTATTCTTCACACATTATATTTATTGTTTTATTTTTCTCATTATCATTCTCTTTTTTGAAACACAATTAATCATTATCTCCATTATCATTCTTTTAATCAGAAACATAATTAATCATTCTCCCTGTAATCATTTTTTTTTTATTATTTTCAATTTTCATTCCTCTCATAATTATTTTTATTCCATTTGCTCTAAACACACCTTTAGGCTTTTGTAAATTCGGGAGGTATTTGAGATTTATTAATACAAAATTTATAATTCAAAAAAAGTAAGCATCTTTTTTAATTCTCTTTTTGTACAAATCTAAATCCATATTTAATACATTGCAAAGACGACTCTATTTTAATATAACTAACTTTTTTGAAACAATTTCATATATATTTTTATTATTTTGAATCAATTTTATGTAATTATTATTATTATTATTTTGACAGAAGTCCATTAGTTTCATTTGATTGAATACATCAGTTTTGCTATATTTGAATATTTTGTCATCTTTGAAATTTTGCCCTTTTTTTTTTACTATTCATAGAATATCTCATTCAATAGTTAGAGTACTGTCAGTGTATATCCAATGTGAGTTTGATGAGTTCAAATCCCAACTAAAAAAATGTTAGGTCTCATTTGATAGGAAATTTGTTGTACATAGTAAATGATTGCCTCCAAATTTTAATATGACAATTAAAAAAAAAAAAATAAAAAATCATATTTAGCTAAACATTTAAACATTTATTGTTTTCTATCAATTTCACTTAATCATTTTTAATTAGTTTAACTTGATTGATGTCCATTAATTTCATTTGATTGAATACATAAATTTTTTTGTAGATTTGAATATTTTTAATATTTTGTTAACCGGAAAAATTCCTCTTTTTTGCCATTCATAAAATATCTCATTTAATAGTTGAGTACCAATAGTGTATATGTAATGCTCATGAGTTCCTGACTTTTTGGTTATCAGGATGCCGTTGAGTTACGGTAGGCGCCAAATACTTATTTTTGTTATAGAGTTTGGTTGGAATTCACATACTTCAATAAGAAAATATGAAGTTATATATAGAGAATTTAAGTAATAAACAAGTTAAAATATAAAAATCAAAAAATCAAAATTTTTAGGCTCCATTTGATGATCATTTTGTTTTTTGTTTTTTGTTTTGTTTTGTTTTTTTTTTTTTTGGTTTTTGATTTTTAGTTTTTAGTTTTTTTTTTTAAATAAAATAAAAATCATACATGTTTGATAATTACTTCTTTTTTTTTTTTAATATTAAAAACTAAAAAACTTTTTTAATAACAAATTTTTATTTAAAAAAAATCAGAACTTATTGTTTTTAATAATTATTAAAATAAAAGAAAACTATTTTTATAATATTATTATTTTATATACTATATTTATAAACTAGAACTATCCTTAATTTTCAAAATTAAATAAGATTAAGAAAATGAATATAATATACTCATTAAAAATATTCATAATTAATTATGATTAATCGATTTAGAGAAATTATGAAATTGCAAAACCAATAATATGTCAAGGTTTGAAATCATCTAGCCTAATGATAAAAAAATTTAAGAAACAAAAGAATGGTGGGCTTAATTCATAGGGATGACCTATTAATTTGAGATTTTTTTTTGTGTATAGTAAAAAAAATTATAAATAGTAACTTTTTAAAAGAAATTCGTAAAGAAAATTGAAGACGGACGCAACCCTAACTTCTTTATCGAGTAAAGGTGGAATTAGTTGGATTGTTCAAGATTGGCAGAGAGTTCCAATTATGGCTAGTTGGAAAAGTGGGGCGATGGTGATGCTCAAGACTTGTCTGAGTTCAAAAATATTATTGCTGATAGTAGAAAGGATGTCGGCAGATTTACGTCTTATTAACTTTGCACATTGTACGTTTTACGCCTTTTTATTCTATGATTTTTCTTTCCTCTTATGTGGGGAATGCATTTGTTTTTGGAGGGGAAATCCCCTCTTGATGTTGACTCCCTCCCGCAAGTTGATTATTTGTGTTTTTTGATGGATTGAATATGAACCTTTTTTTTTTTTTTTTTTTTTTTCGAATAAAAGAAAAAGAAGGAAAAAAAAAACCCTGAGAATTTAGGTCTTATGTGTTTGTTATTGGGTTACGATAATCAAACCTCTTGTTTGCATAAACTGCATCCAAACACGGCATATGAGTTCAAGTTAAAGAGATCAAATGTCACGCTCATGACTATTCAACAAAAATAAACCATTTGTAAAAAAAAAAGAACGCTCAGATTTCAGAATTTGAGTTAGAGCATACCATTCGCGCGAGTTCATAATTTCAGAATTTTGTTTTGCTGACGGGATTTTAGCATATATATAAACCACCGAAGAAGTAACTCTGTAGCAATGGCGATGGACGCTGGATCATCCTCCTCGCGAGAAACTCAATCGCAAGCTTTTTCTCTCGACGAATCTTCTCCACGGAAACCCCAATCATTGGAAGACTTGGCCAAACCTTGGGTCGAGTACGCAATCCATCAGGCGCTGCTCTACCGGCTTGCTATTGACCAGTCCTTGGAGTCTGCTATTGAAGCCTCGAAATCACGCCTCTCTCAGATTCGTTCCACCTCCTATCCTTATTTACAGAACGCCATTGTAATTTCTCATTATCATTCTCTTTTTCTTCCTGTTATTCTTTGTTTGTTTTCCAATTAATAGTTTCCGTCCCTTGGAAATTTAGGTTGAAATGTTTCGAATCTTTACTGTGTTAGATTGAGTCGATTCGTGGACCATTTGGTTTAGGGGATGCTTAAACTGCCAACAGACTTATCATGTAGAATGAAAATCGTGTTCCTTTTTTAAGTTTTTTAACCGCAATTGTTGGCTTTGTCCAATCAAAGAAGATTAAATTGATGACTTGTTCGCCTGCGCCTGTCTTGTGAGGTAATCTGGAGGATGTTAGTGAGGTATCGTGAACCACCAGGCATTTCTCAAGCCCGTCACCCCTTGGATCATAAACTGGGAGTCCAACTTCCTAAGCATAATAGTCTAGTATTTTATCAATGAAAAGATTTAGATGTATCTCAAAACTGGGCTCGAACCCTGACCCTCTCTTCTCTCTGGTAACACTTTCATTTATCAATGAAAAGATTTTTCGTTTCCTGTAAAAATACTAGGCATTTCTCAAGTTCAACTGATATTTTTGGAATAGAGAAGAGTTAATACTAAATTATTTCTTGGTTTGGTTTGACTATGAAAATGGTTTTCTTGTCTCTTGCAAGAATTTTATTTTATTGCTTTGTAGTAAGGAGCTTTTATTGAGTTCCTGCTGCAGTTATTTCCCTAAAGTTTAGTGGAGGCCCGCAGGGCGATCATATTGTGGGCTTTCCAGAAATCTGAGCTATACTGAGGAGAAGACATGTTCGTCAGTTTTGAATCTTGATACTGGTCATTGTGTGGGTGATGTTTAAATAGAGACACCTCTTTGTTTAATTGGCCATTTTGATCCAGGGGAGAGATTTAGATGTATTCAAAACGGTATGTCACAACTCCTGAGGCAGGCTGCGATTGGACTGTACAGTTGTGCAAGAAATTGAAGTCGGTCTTCGTTATGAAGATCAAGCAACCCTCATTTATGTCTCAAGTTTGCACATTTCAGGGCACATTTGGTCATTCTTCAACTTTCTGGCAAGAACACAGTGACGTAGGAAAATTTGAGTCAAACTTTGGGGGAGCTGTTTGAACTTGAACTCATTGTAGTTTTCTGGCAGATATTATTTGTTGATTAGGATGTTTCCCGATTAAGGGTTCATCAATAGTATAAGTGGCCGAATGAACCAGAACCAGATTCTAGCGTTGAGGAAAGTAGCATAGCAAGAACTCCTCGGGAGAAAATGAATGGAGCACAATTCTTGATGTTATAGCCAGTTAGCTGTTGTTTGTGTTGATGTTTTTTTTAAAGAAATTTGGAAGTAATATACCTGCAAGATGGAAATGGTGACAAATAAAATGGATAACCAGTTTTTGCATGTTGGGTTGGTTTAAGGAGAGCAGTCAGTTCGTTAATTTATCTCCTTGTCTACCGGAATATTTTGAATACCACGAGCACTGTTGTGATGTGGTGGGGCTCGTAATAAGTGTGTGTGTGTGTTTGAGTAATAATGTAGACGGGTCATCTCTTGGGCTAGATTTTCATGTGGGTTGGTGGTGGAAGAGGCGTTTGTTTGGCATCACGAGGTTTTTTACGGACATATTTCCTTCAAGTGTCGACCTGAGAACGTGATAGGATTATATTTTAGAGTTATAAAGACAATTAATTAAGAATTTGTTAGACCTTTCAATAATAAATAGAGATAGGGGGTAAGAGTAGAGGGATGTGGAGTAATGACCGAGGGCTTGAGTAATCTCAAGGGAGTGTTTGGATTTGGAGGAGAGGAAGAGGAGGAGTTGAACTCCTTATTTGTTTTTAGTACATCACAAAACCTCTCCCTAACTCCTCAACTTCTCCAACATCTCATCAAACCTCAAATCAAACTTTATACCAAATTTCATCTAAAATAAACATCTCTTCTAAACACAAATCTCAATGAATTTTTTTCCTACCTCTCCTCTCTTAAACACCAATCCTCAAACAAATGCTTCATATCCCCAAATAACTTCATTTCCTCTTCTTCCTCCTCCTCTCCTCTTCTCTCATCAACCCCAAAATCCATACACTCCCCAAGAGTGTAGGAAGGTCCAAGTACCTGTAATTTTTTTCTTGAAGTACGTGATTATCTTGGCCTTGGCTATTGTTATGACCATGAGCATACCGTATTTCCTGATAGTCCTACAACATTAGGATGTCAAGGAAATCCTTAGGAAATTAATTCATAGGTAGGTAACTATCATGGATTAAACTCATCACCTCGAAGTTACTTAAGACCTTTTTGACCATTATTCTACTCCATGATGGTTTTCAAGTACACCTCTAAGTACTCGACTATAGTGTAGTTTTCCTTATATTTTCATATCAATAAATTTTAGATCATATCAATCGGTATCAGAGTCGTTTATGATACGGATATCAGACTAATAAATATATCGAGAAGCATTGTGATAATAAAGATCTAGTCTCGAGGGTGATCTTCAGATAGGAAGAATCCAAGTACCTTGAATACTTGGTTTATCTTTATCATATTTTTCATTTAAACAAATATTTGGTAGTTCGTATCACCTTTTGTACAACATTGTTGTTTAAAGAACTAGGGCATTTTGAGAAAAATCCATGTTTAATTTTGTTATGGAGACAACATTAGATAAAGCTATAGTTAAAGCTTTGAGGGCGAACATGGGTTTCAAAGACTACTTGGTAGTGAAGTGGTAAGGGTGTAATGCGGAGTGGTATTATATTGGAAAGAGTTTGCGATGGGTTTTTTCTATTATCTTTTTCTCAATTTCATAACGGTGCATTTATTTTAGTTGTAACAGGTGTTTCAGATTTATTAGTTTGCTGTCCCTAAACTTGATGTAAATAGCTATTATGTCTCTCAGTTAAAAAGTTTGAATTGTGTTTTAATTTTGATTTTGATCCTAATAAATCTCTACCACTAAATATTTTACTAAGAAGGGTTCACTTCTAATTTTAATGATTTTGGTCCTCGTCGGTTCTAATTGTAATAATTTTGGTCCACGTCACTTCTAGTTTTAATGATTTTGGTCCAGATTTAGTGGACGTAGGAGTTTTCTACCCAAAAGTCAAGACCTTGCTGGTTTTGAAGTATTTATAGAGAGATTGTATTCTTTTGTCATAGAGGAGGTTCCAAATTCGTTTAGTTTATGGCGCTGCTCCTTGTACATTGAATAATCTTGTTTTGCTTTTCTTTGATAAATTCAAAAATAGGGTTTTTTTTTCTGGGAACATGAAGTATCTGTCATTTTGTAATTAAAGATAGCAAGTTATATGCATGTTTTATTTTTGTCTTGATGCCACTTACATGATCTCAATCGATGGTTCTTGTTTCTAGAAACAAATGAATGTGGTTTTATTATTTTATTTTATTGCCAAAGTAAATGACACTTTAGAATGGAGAGCTCAAGTAATGGTCTTTGGTTCATTCTCAGATTGTGCCACTTTTGATTATTTTCTTTTGTTTTTGTTTTTTTAAACATTATCCTCAAAACTTGTTGTTTTATGCATCAAAAATATTGCTTTAGGTTTCGTTTCAAGACGCCAAGTCAGAGCTTGCTGCTTACGAGAATTTATTTTTTGGAAAAATTAGAGGTCTGCTCCTCTACTAACATTGGGATTGAAAGTGGATTCTTAGTTTTATCTTTTTTCTATTTTCCCCTTAAATATGTAAATTACTGAAAAATGTGCGTTCTTAATTTTTTATCTTCTGTAGATGGTATTCATGTTGCTGCATCACATCCGCTGATCAGTTGTGGAGTTGCAACTGGCTTGGGTTTCTTAGTCCTTAAAAGTATGGTTTCATTTATTTATTGATTTTAATTTTTTGATGAGTCCATGAACGTGTGGTTGTGATTTTATACTTTCATTACTTGACCTAGGGTACATTTTTTCCTAATTGTATTTCTACATTCGCACCTCCCAGTAGTAGTTCCTTTCTAGTTACACCAAATTATTCAACCATGTTAGAAATGATTTTTAATTTTTACGAAAAGCATGCACATTACTACACCACAAAAACTTCACAGTTCACCTAGATTTAGGGGCTACTTTTGTTATATATATATATGAGATTTGTAACATTCTGAACCCTGGATATTCTTTTATCAATTTTAATCTATTATTCCGTTTGTTCCTGCAGAGCCCAGAAATTTCTTGTACCACAAATCCATTCGACTGTTTGTGAATGAAGAGGTAATGAGATTTAGCTTCCCATTTATTTAGTTCCCTTTTTTCCTTCCTTTTTTGGAAGATAAAGAACAATGACCTTTCAATGAACAGGAATAATGAGCATTGCAATAAGAAATCATAATCAAATGGTACTCCTATTAGAAGCTACACAGTAGCTTGCTTTCCAGATTTTATTTGAATATCTACTAGAGTCGTTGAAAACCTTTTGGTTATTGGTTCAGCTAAGTTTCTAGAAGGATGGTTTTCATTCTTGTAAGTTATCTGATATCCCTTTACATTTTGTAATGAATTCCCACCAACTGATTATTGGGAGATTCCCTTGGTTATTTGTGACCGGTGGTTGCCAAGCTCATATTATCGGGAAGTATGGTATTTCCGTTGTTTTGTAAATTTTCAAACTTGCTTCCTCATAAAGTACTGTGTTCTTGTCTCTCAGATTGCCTATGCCAAGTCCTCCAGTCTGTTATGGTTAGTGGCACTATTATAGCCAATTGGATAACATGTGATAGACCCTGTATAGGAGGAGAAATGATTAACCCTCGTACTGAAAATAGCTCATTTGGTTAAGAGGAGTTTGTTGGTTAGTTACCGAATCTAACTAATTTGGCTGGTTAGTTGTGATTTGTTATTCATCTTTGCGATAAATAGGCTTTACTGGTATTACTTATTGTCTCAAGTAAATTAGTAGGAGAGGTTGGAAGCTCTTTAATACTTCCATTTGGACCAAAGTCAATAGAAGAATACATTTCTATCAACTTTGGTATCAGAGACATGATCCTCATGGGCCCTTTATAAAAAGTAAGATGGAGTCTTGAATGGAGATTGTTGAGAACAAGCTTGCTGACATACCAGGAATGATCCAAAAGAGGTTAACAAAATGCGAGAAACTATCTTGGCAGATCAAGAAAGGACTATCCAAGAATGTAGCCGAGGCCAGGCCATGAGATCAAACGTGAAAGAACTAAGGTTACAATTGAAGGAAGATAGGAAGCCTGAGAGTGCAGAAATTTAGAAGAAATGAAGGATAATTGGACATGTGAGTGAGGAAAAAGAACCAAGACGACTGGATGATTCTAAAAAGAGATGATCAAATTAAGAAAACTGATCTTGAGAAGGACCAGAAAGGTGAAATAAGCCTTGGTAAAGCACTTGCCACTGTATTTAATTTAAGATTGGGTTTAGGATCGATGAAACTTGAGGTGCCTGTCAGGGGGAAAATTCACACGAGTAGCTGCAACAAGTGGAGTGTTATTTCTTAAATAATAGGCTTACCAAATCTGAAAAAATGGAGGCTGCCATATTCTGTTTAGAAGGTGCGGCTTTAAAATGATATACTTGAGGGAACCGAAGAAACCAATTGTGAGTTGGGATGGATTTCGAAGGGCCTTACTATGTCGGTATACTCCTAAGAAAATGGGGTCTTGACATGAAAAGTTCTTTAAAACAGCAAAGCATGGTCAAGGAATAGTTTGAGAACTTCTCAACTGTGATTTCCTTGGATGACACACTGAGAGAAATCTATACAATGGCTTAAAAAAGATATCCAAGTTGAGATGCATGTTGGCTCAACTAAGACCCCAATTATTTAACGAGCTGAAGAGATTGATGACTAGTTCAATCAAATACGTTAGTAAGAACATCTTGCCAAACAAAAAAATATTTAACTCTATTGTTTCTTAGCATGGTTGTTAATTTCAATTCCCAAGGGTTATTTATCAAGAGGCTATTGGACATGGGGCACTCCTCAAGGCCGGTTTACCTTAATTCATTATAGCTATGCTATGCATATCATAGGCCTTCTATACACTGATTTCTCGGTAAACTAACTTTTCAACCACTTGACTTCATCTTCTTTGGAGAAAGGCTTATTTTGGGATACCTTGAAGACTGAGAGCCAGAAGTGCTTAAACATAATTCTCTGGGTTATGTTACATGGAACTTTCAATACCTCAAATTTTTTATAGAGGAAGCTTCCTCTAAAAATATTGCATTATGCCATCCGGTTGTTCTCTTTGTTTCGAAAGGGAAGATTCTTTCATATTTTCTTTGACTGTGAGTTCATTAAATCTTGTTGGTTTAGATCGTTTCAGGTGTTATGTTTGCATTCCATGGTTAGATCCTTTTAAAGGAAGTCGTTTGAAGTCCTCACAAGTCACAATGGTGTTTCTTAACTAAGTTGTTTAAGGAATTCTATATTCAAAACATTTGCTTCTATGGGCATGCTTTCTTTATTCATTCACCCTAGTTTATTGTTTAATCTGCTTTATTAAATTTTGTCTTCGTTTTTATTTTCTTTAAGTTCTTGTCTTTATATCTCTCCTGTGTAAAGTTGGTATCTTGGAACATTAGTCCCTTTTCATTATTTCAAATTTCAATGAAAAAGTTTGTTTTTTAGAAAAACTAATACAAGAATATAACTTAATTACTAATTTAAATAATTTCATAATCTTTTTTTTTATGGAAGTATCTGTATATCTTATCAATATATCCATCCATATATTTGTAGAATTGTAATCCGGTTATTGATGTTTTAAACCTTGTTCATATGTACATACATGCATTGAAATTTATTCTATCAAATGGTATTGCCTCTCGTTATAGCCTTCCAAATTTAATTAGTTCATTATGTTGTCCAAAATCTATAAATTTCTTAATTTCATGGTCTATTATCTTTTAATTAATTTTGCAGTCCTTAGTTTCCAAAGCTGATGCTGAAGTAAAAGAGTTGCGACAGTCGATTGATCGAATTAAGGTTGAATGTGAGAGGCTGGAGGTAGGATAATATCTCTCTTTAATCCTCACCTCATTTCGTGCAATTTGCAGCTGGAATGGGATTTTTCCCTCAATTGTTTGTACTTCAGGTTTGAAAATTATTTGTTTTTCATTTCAGAAAAGAACACTTCAAGCACAAGAGGAATTGATACGAGGACGAACAAAACTCAGGTTTGCATTAGAATAGTAGATAATAAGCTGTCAGAAATATACCTGATTTGTTCTCTTTCTCACGTCTTGTTATTCTTTTGCAGGCAGGCAGGCAAACAGATCGAAGGTGTGATTCAATCAGCTCATAAAATTGAAAGAAAGGCAAGAGGTATGCAAATTGGGTGTTAGGCATGTTGA
The DNA here is from genome assembly GCA_037832605.1 of Cyclanthera cordifolia. Taxonomy (NCBI): domain Eukaryota; kingdom Viridiplantae; phylum Streptophyta; class Magnoliopsida; order Cucurbitales; family Cucurbitaceae; genus Cyclanthera; species Cyclanthera cordifolia. The sequence goes on along the minus strand of JBBMEG010000004.1, from coordinate 12,425,699 downwards.
AATTGAATGGAAGAACAGTTCATGTCATTTCATGCTACATCTCATCTCATTTCATGTATTGTTTGTATTATGGAATCAGGTTTGAAAGATATTCTTGCAGATCTTCCCACTAGGGAAGCTTCACGATTCAGGACTTTGGTGAGTGTTCCATTTTACGCCTTTTGATTAATTTAACAAAAACATAGTATCGAAAATGAGATGTTTAAAAAAAAAAAGGGATGCATTAGCAATCCATGAATATAATATCATCTACTTAATCATCATATCAACAACAAATCAATCCAAGATCATCACGTTTGCTATCATATTGACAAACATATCAATCCATGGTACATTGCATAATTCCACAACAACCCGTAGCTTATGCACCCTAATACAATAAATCACAGCTAAGACATTCCTAACACAACATCCATGGCTATTTTTAATGACAACACAAATTACGACTAACCAGATATACACAATCACAAACATACACTCACGGTATCAACCTAGCCCTAAATCATTATAGCAATAAGTCCCTTACCCTGAGCAAATAATTCAACCAGACAACGGAATTCCAAGTGTTGATGAACATTCAACAACCTATCGTGAACTTAGAGGAATCAATAACCAAAACCATATGTGCCACCACTTAGACGCAAATAATAACCACACAATTCTACACACTCAAAAAAAAAAGAAAAAGATCGCCACTTGCTTTAAAAATTCCAATAAATCATCACCTTTATGAATAGCACGCCGAGGATGACAAGTATTCTGAAATGAGAACAAAGATGCAGGGGTTAGTCTCCCCCACAATAAAAAAAAACCTTGTGTTAACGCTTAACACTCTCAACAATCAACACTACCGACACTCAAACTCAGAGGTAACTGCTCCAAACCAACAGAAAACGCCCATTAAGCCGCCGAAAAATGCCTCCCAACAGTGCTGGAAAAGAGAAAACAAAATGTGGAAGGGGCAGCAATGTTGCTATTGCCTTTGCGAAGACCCTTTGCTTGGTAATCGAGAAGGATGAATAAGAAGAAGAAAGTGTATCTTGACTTTTTTGCCGGCACAGGGAAAACGAGTCCTCTTTATAGAAAAACCAAAAACCTTAAAAAGAATAGTCGCTACTGAGTTTCTAACATTCGGTTCGAAAAAACTGCAGAACTAGGGTCAAATATTTAGTTAAATTTGTAGCAGTATTACGTTGTTCTGTGTATAAAATTAATGAAATTAATGATTCAACGTTGGACTCCAAATTGCAGGTGTCTAACCTTGCTTCTGAAGCAAAGAAGGAACGAGTTGGCTTGAGCAAGGAGGTCTCAAAAATTAGCAACTTCGGCATCTCTGTCTGATGTATGCAAGTTCAACATTGGATCAGCCTTATCAATTATTACTCTATCATAGTGTCATTTTGGTTAGTAAATGTTCCTGCTTATCTCTCATTTTTATTTTGGTCAGAGAAATAGTTTTTCTTTTTGCTGGTCTGAAATAAGTTTTCATTGAGTATAATTTGATTGTCAAGTATAATGTAAGTTCAAAATTTGGAAGGATGAAGCTATATTGGAGTTAAATAATCAGCCATATTTAAGGCAAAATACCACTCATACAGAAATCTAGAGTTTATTTAGTGAGAACAACACATTCACCAATCACTACAATTTCGCTTACTTTATCGACAACAAAACAAAAGTGTAAATAATCCCTCAACAAGGTTAAGTTTGAGTATTAATATTGAAAAATGCATTAAAGATGAATTAGACTTGTGTAGAGTATGATATTGTTAAAATAGAGAGTTTGTTTTATTGACCTGTGTAAACTATATACTGAGCATGCAATCCAATGGAGATAACGATTACACCGTGTGTATTATTATTGACCTTGTATATCCACACCAAATTTGTGTGGTTCCAAGATATCAATTCGGTGAAAGATTCGATTGGATTGATAAGGATAACAAATTGACTCTCTTCTCCTTCTGCAACACCATCAATTTTGCATTCTCTATCCTGTTAAACAATTTGCATTCCAACTTTATAATAACTTTATATAACATTTTCATCAACTCTATAGTATTGAAGATTATAAATATCATTTTGTCCCATTTTTAAATGATTAGTTTTAGCATGTTGGTGCCTTAAAAGTTTATTCCATTACAATCCATAAACTTTCAAATATTCAATAACATGCTAGCACTTTCAAATATATTTTCTTTTAATCCATAAATCAGTAAGTGTTATGTAAAATTCAAATGTTCAATAACATGGACTTTCAAGTTTATTCTATTTTAATCTATAAAATTGAAAGTTACTTGGAATAAATTTGTTTAATTAGTCCATAAACTATAAAAAAAAAATCTTATTGTAAAAATATATTATTTAAAATTATATATACATATATATATATATATATATATATATATATATTCATATATATTTTCAGTTGTATTAAAATTAGTATTACTAAATTTTGTTTTTTGAGTACTTTACTAGGCCAATTACAATTGATACTAAATTGTACTTTAAAAAAGAATAGTGATTAAAATGAAATAAAATGGGAAATCTAGAGAATAAATTAGTGTTTTGACCTTATATTAAATTTAGGTAAAAACATGTTTACTAATCGAATGATGGTTGAAATGTGAATAATATACAAAGCTATCTTAAAATTGAAAAAAAGAAAAAGAAAAAAGAAAAAGACAGACATACCTCAACAGAAAGATCAAATTCCACATCCGATCCCGTAAGCGCTCCAGTAAACTTGGCGTCGGAATTAGTTAGAGTAATGGTTAATGTAACTGTGACAAATTAAATGAAGAATACATTAATAGAAAGTTATCAGGAAAGAAATGCATAATCATATTATTAAATGAGTTAATTATAACATAGATAATTAATTAATTATTATTATTATTACCGTGTAAATCATTAAACCATTCTAAAATGGATCGCAAAGTAAATGAAGTAAGTGCGACACGAACAGTAGAATCTCGAAGTGCACTGCCATTACTAATTTCTTGGTAAGTCAACAAGAAGGGCAAGTAAGCAGAACGTTTCGAATCTACAAAATAACAAGAAATTAAAGAAATTAATCTGAAAAATTCAAGAATGAATATGGATGGATATAAATAATTACCAGAAGTACTAAAAGGGAGTAAAGTATGGAAAGAAAGATGCAGGCAATTGAGTGTTTGAGAGAGAGTCATATTCATGTAGTTAGAACCAGATTGTTTCATTTCGAGAAACGTAGTGAAGAAATCTTGGCGGGAAATAGTGCGATGAACGACCTGACCATTGGAGGCAAAGTGGTTAAAGAATCCCGGATTCAATTGAATATCTATAATGCAACGACATGGCGAACCGAGCGATGCCGATAATATGAACGACATCGGGCTGCCTTTGAAATCGACTTCGTTGTAATACGGTTTGCTTGCGAATTTGGTCAGTTTATAGAACAGATTCAAGCCGTCAAGGCTGAACTCCAACGTCATACTTACTTGGCTTGTACGTAGGATGGATTTAATTACACTTCGATCGCCTTCTTTTTATAGGCACAGAGATATGCATTCCTCCCTCTTAAACTAATCACGTACCTCTAATTAAAAGCTTACTAACTAAGCCTCTATACTGCCAAATTTATGTTAATATATATATAATGATTAAAAAAAACAGTTAAAACCTATTTGAAAGGCAGATATATCGGTTCTCGAGAATTTATTTTTTATCTTTAGAATTTAACATTTAAAATTCAAATATTTGAGTAGCTAAATTATATATTTAAATAGTTTAATTTAGAAATATATCTCACAAAGTAAAGCAAAACAATAATAAGTAATTATTCAATTTTAAATAAGTAAATAAATTCACAAAAAAAAGACTTACTCATTTAGGTTTCTCAAATATATCCAACAATAATTTAATCTTTATTTTTCATCTTTGGAAGAGTTAACGATAAATGATTATCATTATGAATTTTAAAATTTTAAAACCTAATTGATTAAATTGTTTGAGGTGAAAATATATAAAGGAAAAAAAAAATAATAACCATTTTCAAATAATTTTTAAAAAATTTTTTCCGACATTTCGATGACTTATTTAATTCAAATAAAATTTGTAGCATTTTCATCCAAAACATGGTATACTATTTATTTTTATTTTTAAAAAGCTATTTTTTAAACTTCTTTAAAATATGAGGGATATTTTTAAATAAAACAGTAAAGATTTTTATTTAAAATTTAACGGTAAAATAATTTTTAAACATTTTGAAGTTCAAGAGTACTTTGGACTTTCAAAGTTTATAGGCATACTTGACACACCACATTGTTAGAAATATTTTGATAATTTAGCCAAATAAAAAAAAAGAAAAAGAAAAAAAGAAGCAAGGATGATGCAAGTCTCGGACACTGAAATTATGTTTATTTTATTTTTATTTTTTTTTCTTCATTTCTCACACTCAGGAAAATGTTGCTAAATTCAGAATTTTTTGGTCTTCCAAAAGAGAATTTACACAGATAGAAATTTTAACCGAATATATTTCTTACTTTAGCAATTTTATAAATAAAAATATTTATATATATTTAAATATTAAAAAATATAAAATAAATATGTGCGTACAAAAGTTTTTTTTTTGGCAAAAAAACAAAAGCTCAACGGCATCAGTCTCCATCAAAAAATTATGAGGTCGTGGGTTCAAATCCCCACGACTAATTTTGTAATCTCCAAAAAAAAAAAAAATTTAATTTAAACATTAATCAAATTAATTAAGTAAAATAAAACAATTTTTATTCCATAATTATCAAGTTTTAGATTTTTTATGTTTTCTGTTTCTTTGGACAAACAATTAATTGCTAACTTAAAAGTATCACCTATTAGTAAATTTCCCACCAATAAACTTGAGCGCAACAATCACATTTTCTCACACTTTAAAATGATTTGACTAAACTATATTGTTCTAATTTATAAAGACTAAATTCTATATTTTTCATATATTTTAAAATTATATAAGAACTAAACTCTTAAACTAATAATATATCGGTAGTTTAATTGTCATTAAAGATATGCAAAAGTTTGAAATTCTAATAACACACAAAAGAATAGTATTAATAGGAAATTTGGATGAATAGAATACATAAAAGAAAACATAATTGAAACATTGAAATATTTTTGAAGTAAATTGATCAAATGTAAATGTTGAATATAGTTTTAATTCATATAGACTACATATCGAACATACAATCCCCTTGGGATAATGATGATACCGTTACAATTATCCCTAGATTTGTATATCCACACTAAACTTCTTACGTTTGGCCAACACATCAAATTATAGAACGAACGGATCGGATTCAGAGCGATTATAAATTGACTCTCTTCTCCTTCCGCAACTCCTCCAATTCTACAATCTCCTCTCTGCCAAACAATAATACATATATGTATTATTTTATTACTCCTTTTTTCTTGAAATTAAAATAAAATAAAATAAACTATACCTGTACAGAAAGAACATGTCTCAAAGTTGTTCCAGCTGCATCTCTTCCACTAACCAGGGCTTGGGAATTGGTTAGAGTAACCATAAAGGTAACTATATATATATATATATATGAAGAATTAATTAAGTTAAAGAAAGAAAATGAATTAAGAAATACAATTAAGGGTAGAATTAAATTATAATAAATTTAGATATGGATTTGAATCTTGAAATTAAGGAAAGTGGATTAATAAATTATGAGTGTAGAATTAATTACCGTGAGGGGCATTGGACAATGATAAGATCCGTTTCCATTGGCGGGAACCAAAGGAGACGAAAATTGGATATGATATTTGGCACACATCTTGGTTCACATGATAGTAAGGTAAGAAGAAATTCAAGAAAACATGACGTATCAGCCCGTTGCGATCTGAACAAGAATTAATTAATATGAAATTAATTAATTAATTAAAGATTGATCAGGAAGAGAGTAGGTATGTAAACGGTACTAACCCATAAAACCAAAGGCGGCGAAGAAGTCAGAGAGAGTGAAAGTGAGCATGAAATCAAAACCAGATTGTTTGAGTCGGAGAAAAGAAGTGAAAAATGGTTGGAGTGCAGCGGTGGGAATTTGACGATGCAGTGTTCGGACTGCGCAGTGATATTTGGCGAAGAATGGGGGACTCAGTTGAAGCTCTATGACGGTGCGTACAAGTTGGTCGTTTGGGGGCGATGCTACCATTACTGACAATTTGGTTGCCTCGCATTTGAATTCCACTTTCTTGTAGCACGGATTGCGTGCGAAGGCGATCACGTCGTCAAACAAATCCAAGTTGTCTATCATGCACTCCAACATAACTTCAACTCTCGCTTTTTCCTCCCAATTTTTATTTAATTCCGCTCCTCCTTTTATACGCATGCAATATACTTCCTTCTTTCTTCTTGGCCTCATGGGCTTTCCCTAACACCACCATGGCCCATCTTTCTTTTCGATTTTCCTATTTATATTTCCAAATAACTATTCATCTTTTAAATACACATTATTTCATATTTATTTTTAATCTTCATATTACTTATTTTGGTTTTTATTTTTCCAAATAAGTGTTCATCTTTTTCGCATTATTTCATTTACTTGTTTTTTTTTTCGTCATAAAGCTTAGTTATGTATTAATTTTAGCTTAGCATGATATTATTATTTATACATGGTTGATATTAGCTTAAAATACCATTATGTATTAACTTTAATAATTGTTTCATTTTAGTTCTAGACTTTCAAAATTTTAATTTTAGCCCCTAAAATTTAAGAATTGTTCAATTTTAGTCCTATACTTTCAAATGTTCAATTTTAGTCTTTAAATTTTAATTAAGTTCAAAATAGTCCCTGATGTTAGTTTAGAGTTAACCTAGAATTAAAATATTAATAAATTAATATATTATTTGTCTCTCCTCTCCTTTGAATATTCTTTCTACATTTTTGTCTCTCACTTCATTTTTTTTTTTTTTTTTTTTTTTACTTTTTCCTCTCCTCTGCAAGTATGAAACCCATCCAATTATGAGTTTAACGAGTTCATTATCTTTATAATCATTTTATTTTCAAAGGAGGAGAAATTCGAATGATTTTTAAGAAAATCTTCTTTGAGAAAAATCATTCAATTATCAGTTTACCTATCCCACACTTTTTTCTTTTTTTTTTTTGAGATTATAATTTTTAAAGATCTTAATTGGAATGATTTTTAAAAAAATATATTGAAAAAAATATTATGATATTGAAAAGACTATTAATTAATAAATATACACATTTAAATAATTAGTTTATACTTTTTTCAAGAAATAAGTTATGAATTTTTCTAGTTATAATTTTTAGAAAAACAAAATAAACAGACTACATTTTTTTTTTTTTTTTTTGACAATTTTACCTTTTTTACATGTACACAAATCTCTTCAAACTAAATAAAAGTTTCAAACTTTAGGGAAAGGGATAGCTCAAATTGAAAGTTTAAGACTTAATTCTTACCATTATACTTAACTGTTATAAATATCATATTTTACGAGTGATTTGTGCAATTTTTTCTTATTATGATATTTTTAGCCCGTATTGTTCGTAAATAGTTTAGGTCCAATTATTAATGTTATATGTATATTTAAGTCTTATTATTAATTAGCAAAAGTGTAAATTAACCTTAAATAGAAAAAGGAGCCTCAACAAGTGTTCAATTTTCCTCTTAATCTTTTTCGAAAATTTAGAATAAAAAAATGCATAAAAGATAAGAAAATTGAGAGGTTGAATTTTGTAGAATTAAGTAGAAGTTTATTGAGAAGTAGAATAGACTACATATTGAGCATCCAATTCCCTGGGGATAATGATTACACCATGAGTATTATTATTTAACAGCTTGTATATCCAAACCATGTTTCTTAACTTCCAACTTATCAATTCCTTCACACTTTCTATTGGATTCAGAACGATCATAAATTCACTCTCTTCCTCCTCCGCAACACCTTTAATTACGCATTCTCCTCTCTGTGTAAAACAAACTAAATTAAAGTTTCAAACTTTAAAAAAAAAAAAATCATATATAATTATATACACATACCTGTACGGAAAGAATAAATGTGACATCTCTTCCCATATCTATTCCAGTAAACGTGGCTTGGGAATTGGTTAGAGTAACGGTAAGTGTAACTGTCACATGGATTGGAAGAAATCAATTAAAGAAAATGCATAAATAATTATAGTATAAAATATTGAGTTAGTAGTAGTATTAATACCGTGAGAATCATTGAAGGATTCTAACATGAATTGGAATTGAAGTAATCGAAATGAGACATAAGTTGTAGATAGAGGTCCGCACACATTATGACCGTAAGGTAACAAGATGGGCAAGGAAACATTACCAGGCCGATCAAGATCTATATATGTATATATATATAAACAAAATTAAAGAAATTAAATTATAATAATTCAAGAATATTATAAAGAAATTAGCAAGAATATTGTATATGTAATGCTAACCAAAACGGGTAAAAAAAGAAAAGTTGAGAGAATCATGAAGGGGTTGAGGGAGAATGAAAGTCATGTAGTTAAAACCAAACTGTTTCATTTGGAGAAAAGAAGTGAAAAATTGTTGGCAAGAAGTGGTGCGACCAATGAACCGATGATGGCATGCATAAAAGATGAAGAATTGTGGCTTCAATTGAAGCTCGATAATGCAGCTAGCTGCTGATGGGGAGCGATGGCACACGGCTAGCCCGAATGCGTTCGGGCTGCATTTGAAATCGACTTCTTCGTACCACGGACTGCGTGCGAATTTCGTCATTTCGTAAAACAGATCGAATTTGTTAACAATCAACATGAACCTCATACTTGCACTCACTCACTCACTCACTCGGATTTAGATTTAATTCCCTTTCTTTCTTTATTTTTATAAGCACTACCACCACACTCAATTCTTTGTTATTTTAATTCCCTTCTTTTTATAGGCACTGCCACTAAACTCAATTCTCTGTTATTTATAATAAAAAGAATAAGAAATTGTATGTTGTTGGGCTTATGGGCTTTATAAAACACGAAAGCCCAACGTTGTTAAATGAGCTTTTTACACTCAAATTGCGAAAATGTCTTACGTTTTTTAAATTTACCAAAGCTATCGACTAATTTTAAACTCATAAATTAAATCCAATACAAAAATTCTAAAATATCCCATAAATTTATATTATTTTTTAAATTCAAACGGCTTGAACTTTATTTTTTTAATCGTCCAAGAAAAGTTGACGACCACTTATGTGGTTTGAATTTTTCGCGGTAACGATTTTATATTTCAATTTTTAGATGGTGGTAATTAATTCAAAGTTTTTATTATTATTATTATTATTTTAGAATAGATATTCACACTATACTCGGGTAATCACATTTATCCCTATGCCAACCACCAAAAGATATCAAAGAAATGAATACTACAAAATTAATTTTACACATAAAAGTATTAATGCTATTAACTATTAAGTTTCACAAACTGGCAACCACCACAAATTTCCT
>JBBMEG010000004.1:12405026-12416111 GCA_037832605.1 Cyclanthera cordifolia | reverse complement strand
TTCTCTCCTTATCCCCTTCTTTTGTGTCTTCTGTCTCGACCTGGATCACACTCACAGAGCTTCTCTACTGAAGAAAGAAACAAATGAGAAATTATGTTCATAAATGCTTTATATATTTATTTGCCTATTTTGGTAGCTACTATAGCGCCTAATGCACGCCGGAATCCAAGAAATGAGGCAGTAAATTAATGCATGAAATCTTGTTTATTTTCTTTGGTGGGTTTTGAAGAAAAATGATGTATAAAATTGATGACCTTAAAAAGCAATTGGAATAGATGATGGAGTAAAGGAAAAATCAATTGCATGGATTGAAACATTCACCAAAATCCTTCAACCTTTGGAAATTAGAATCTCTTTCCCCAAGTGAAAAGAAAGGTATTTCCTTACCTCTTTTTCTTTTATTTCCTTACCCTTTTCTTCTATTTTTCTTTTCATTATTTGAAGAAGAAAAATAAAATAAATTTAAATATGTATATGCATATGCATATAACTTGGAAGCCCCAGCAAGTGTATGGAAATGGGATTCACACAGAAAGTAGAAAGAAAGTGCTTTTAATTGTGGAAGAAAACAGAAAAAAGGCTTTCTAAAATGATTTTTTGCCTTCTCAATTAGTTCACAACTAAGACATAAAAATTGTTGTTGAATTATAATCCATATATATATATATATATATAATGAGGACACTAATTAAATATCTTTTTAATTATGGGGGTGAAAAATAAATGGAGAAAGCATTCTTAGTCCCTATTTCTTACATCTAATTGCTATTTCTACTTTATATTTTAAAATCAAAATAGTTTCAATTCTTAGAATTTACAATAATGTTTAATTTTTAGGTCTCTTAATTATATAATATAATATTAATGAAGTTAGTATTTCAGTTTAAATATTAAACCACTTTTTTTAAAGAAAACAAATATAATAATAATTAAATTTTTTTTTTATTATAACTAAAATTGAATATTATTAAAATTTTCTGGTTTAAAATGTTTACATTGATATACATGAACGATTTTTTTTTTTTTTGAGTACAAATTAAAGGGAGGGGGCCACACAAACCCTACCAAGAGGAGCACAACTCCTTTCAAATGAGAATCAAATACCAATTTTCAAGATTAAACTTTGATGTAGGTGTTGAATTGAATTACAACCAAACAATGAAACCAATACGCTAGATACCTTTTGGTTAAAACTAAATAGAAATTCAACTCAAGGTTAGTGAAAATAAATGCCACAAATGTTTAAAGGAACGTCCTCGCTAATGTTCTCTATGACGGCCAAACCATTGAGCAAATCATTTTTAAACTGCAAAACTGGTAGAAATTGCTTCCTAAAATTTGGATAAATGTTGAGTGAAAATGATAAGAACAAAGTTGACTTTAAAAAAAGGTTGGTCTCTTCTTTGTTTTTCCTTGTCTTCATATCTAACCTTCATTTTTCTTTTGCTCCACTAAATAAGTTAAGTTTTTTGTTCTTAGGTTTGTAGTTTGGTTTTAGTTTCATCAATACGTTCCAAAAATACAGTTTTATTAACTTTATTTGATAAATATATATATATATATACATTTAATAGCCTTAAAAGCAAACTAAGAAAATTACTTTTTTACATTATGATTTATTTTTTAATTATGATTTTCATGAATAATTGATAGTAACTACGTTAAATGACATCAACTCCTAACTTTTTATATTGCAATTTTATTTATTATTTATTATAATCTTTAAGTTTTGTGTCCAATTTATATTTGGTCAATATATTTTAAATACGAATAATTTTATTCATGATATTTCAATAATGTTTTATTTTAATAATTGAGATAAAAAATCGTTAAATATATAACATAATGTTGATTAGACTAATTTTAAAAACACAATAAGACTACAAGTGGGCATTATTGAAATATCAGAAGTAAAAGCGTTTGATTTGAAAACTTATAGACCAAACTGAAACTAGACTCCAAAACTTAGATATAAAAAGTTAATATTATTGAAATTTCAGGGTTAAAAGCGTGTAATTTTGAAATATAGGGAATAAAATGAAATTCAACCCCAAGGACTAAACATGTAATATTCAATTTTTTTTTGAAATTATGGGAGAAGAACACAAACCATGCACAAACAACAATATACTCTCAAATAATAAAAAGTCAACTATCAATTTTCAAGATTAAATTTATGACCGTAAAGTTGAATTAAATTATAACCAACCAACCAAACGAACTAATGCTACCAAACTTTCCATAAAAGTATAACTAATTTTTATTTCTCTCTCCCTACACCTTTTCTTGTCACCCTCCAAAGAAGATACGTAATAAAGAAATCCAATTGGTCTTCTAATGTTTGTTATTTTAGGCTAAATTATCATATATAAACTATAGAGTTTTTGTTAACAGTCAACTTTAAAAAATTTTAAAAATATTTTTGAAATTTACAAAAATGTTTCGAAAATATTCTTATCGTTAAATTTTGATGAAAATAGTTAAAATTTTGTTTAAAAAATGTCTTTGAACTAAAAAAAATTAAAAAAAAAAACAAACTATTGACTATAAAACTTTATAAAATATTTGCATGATTAATTTTTTTAAAATAAAAATATTATAAATTTGCTTCGGTTACCTTACCTATTTAATTGTAAAAGTTTTTTTTTTTTTTTTTTTTTTTTTTTTTTTAATGTTTGTACTTTTAACTTATGAATAACTTTTACGTGTCAATATTAGTTTGTTTAATTAATTAATTAATTAAAAATTAAAAACTAACTTTACGAGAAGGATGTCTTGACTCGTTTAGTACTTGTTCTACTACCTTTATCAGATATCTGTGTTTATGCGATATCTGCCATAGATATTAGCACGTGTTATAATAATCTATAGGGTCTCCTTTGGAATAACATAATAGTTCCTGATGGAACAACAAAGATCTCCCGATTTCTCAATGGAACATTGGATCAACAGATCCCAAATTGGGACAGTAGTGTTCGGCTAGTTCATCTTGAAACATCCTGAACTAACCACACTACATCACAAACAACGACGCTAAGCCAATTCACCATTGAACATCCCTGCTCCACATATATCAATATAAATTCCACATATTATATGCAAAGAAATAGAAACATAGCTACTTACCACCAATACAAGAAGAAAAGTACGCATCACCAACAGTTCAAGCTAAGCTTTAAGCTTGAAGAACATGTAGTTGATCCGTGAATTAATTAATAATAATAAAGAGAGAGTGAGGTGACGTCACATATTTAAAACAAAAAAACACACAACTTAAACATGAATCAGTGACCACACGTCTCATACCTGAAGTACTAAGCAACGTCATTTTGTTTCAAGCCAAAATGACATTGCTTGTGCTTGGTTAACATTTGACTTTTAACTCTTTCTTTCTTAAGAAATTTCCATTTTCCATGGGGTTGGGATGCACCTTCAATGGGGTGGGAATGAAAGAGAGAGTGTTGATGAAAAAGTCCATGTAAATGAGATTGATGACGATGAATATATTTTCCATCCATGTTTCTTTGTAATTTCTCGCCTCCTTTTATATTTTATTTTTATTATTTTACTTAATACATTTATATAAATAAAGTTGCCGAAATACTTATTTGGATTAATATTTTCTTTACCTAATTAACTATTTAATTAAAAATTAATAACAATTTATTTATTATTGAAAAAATTATCAAAAATCTAGTGATTGAATTATTATGGAGAAGATTTATAAAAATTTGAGATAAGAAAAAGAATAAAAAAAAAGAGTTAAATGAAAAATAATTAACCAGAGTTAATCTCGTCCAATTCTATACAAGGATATGAAAAATTGAAATGAGTAGCGAGGAGAAACAATAAAGTCATCTTCGTCCTTGCTTTTGGACATCTCTAAACATATTAAGGATATTCAAAAATAAATAAATTAATTAATTAAAAAAAAAAAAAAAAATATATATATATATATATATATATATATGTATATATATTTATAACAGTTAGAATAACTTTTCATTTTAAAGCAAATTTGTGTTGAAAAGTTGTGGATTGTCTTTTTAATTTATTTAAGCAAACAAAATTAAAAAAAAAAATCAAACATATTCTCTCTTTCCCTTTAATAAAAAAAATTTATAACATATCATTTTTTTTTTCTATTATAATCATAATCGTAGGTAAATTCGAGCACAAATCTAATTCTAGATTTCTGGTATGACTTAATAATTATGAAATTACAAGTTAGAATTAATATTATACAAAACTGATCAATTACCGTTTAAATATTAAGATTGATAATTCAACCTTATTTTTGAATAATTTTTCCCTTAATATTTGCAAGTATCTAGTATTTGGAGAGAAGAACATTTAAAGAAAAAGATTTCATAAGTAGTCTATCATAAATTAAAGTTATCATTTCATATATACAACTTTCTACCTCAATTTTCAATTGCAATAATAATAATGATAATAATGATAATAATAAATAAAACCTCCGAAAAATGAATTAATACTCTTAAAATTCGAAAAGAAAAATAAAAGTGAACAGAAATGGAAGGTATAAAAGAAACTATTCATATCAAACATTTGAGATCAAAAAGTTTATTTTAACCTATTTATTGCATTATATTATTGACAATATAGAAGCTTGTAGACAAGCTAAAGTGGGATGCAAAAAAGCCTTATTCTCTTATTCCCACTATTTCAACTTTGGCCAAAATTAAAGTAAATATGGAAAAGACAACAGAAATTTGGTCTTTTATTTTCTATTTTATTTTCCTTTATGCATTTCAACCATTTATTTAACGTTTTATTTCATTTTTTTTTTTCTCCTTTCCATTTGATCAAATTATTGACTCAAAGCCAACAAAAGTGAGCAACAAGGGATTTATTCTCTCGTTCTCACTATTTCAACTTTGTTTCCAAAGGAAAGTGTATACATATATAACTTCTTTCTCTTTTTGTATGTTAATTTATTATATTTCTTTAAAAGAATATAAAAAATTAATTCGATTTATAAGTTGGTAAAGAAAAAAAATAAGAAGCATGCCCTTGCATAATTTCTTTTTAAAACTATAATCTAAATTGGCAGACCTATATAATATTACCATAATCTCATTAAATTATACATTAGGCAGAGCTATGGTTAAAGTCTATGTCCAATAGTTTTGCTATCTCATGTATCAGTGCCAACCATTTCAAATAATCTCTCTTTAAAACCAGAAAAGGCCTAACCAGCTAACTTGACTAGAAAACAATTGACAACTTAAACTACTCAAAATAGTTAGACCTTATGCAAGACTGAAATAAAAAGCAAAAAAAATCATAATGATAAATAGGTTTAATTTAGAAGATGGATTGAAAAAAAAAAAAAAAAAAGTGAATTATGATAGGACCACTTGGAGTGGGTTGTCCCAAATGATCCTCCAAAGAAGAACCATCCATTTTCCTTTTTCAACATCATCATACACTACTTTTCAATCCCATCATTATTTTCTTATATTGGCTTCAATTCACAAACAACGCTAAAACATTGCTTCAGTGTTCTGAAAAAGCTACAATAAAACATCAAAATGAATGAGATAACCAATCTAGCATTCTTTGAACCAAAAGATTCAACAGTCTGCTCAAGAATAAACAACTTCTAAGATTATAGCAATGGACAATTAGCATTTGACTTCAACCAAACAATAGAGAAAAGATAAATGAAAACAATGAAGAAACTATACAGAAAAGAAATTGAAGTTTTGCTTAAACAGATCAGTTATTTTTTTTTCTTGATGGGTAAAAGAGTAGAGGCCTAGGGCACATAGACAATTAGCATAGTTGAAGCACAAGGAAATGGATAAGAAAGAAAAACCACAATTTTGATAATCATCAGACAACTAAAAGCCAGAAAAATGATCAGGCACCTTCAGAATGGAAAATTAAGCAGTAGAGTGACGGGGCACGGCGGCGACCACAACCACGACCACGACAGAGGGAGTCTGATGATGGGATCTAGCTAATCCTCTCAACACCTCCAAGCCGAGATCGAGACGAGCTCTTTTCGCTGCCAGCATAAAACAAGCGAGGACTGTCTCTTCTCGATGTGGAATCCCTGAACAGGCATCCGCTGCACCAGACACTCAGCCTGTGACTCAGTGAAGTTACTGAATGTCAATGGGGAGAACCCAGATGATAAAAACAGAGATCTCCATGGAGGTAACCTTTCGTTCAAACCGTGACGACTCGTGACAAGTTTCTCAATATCCGGTTGCAGCAAGTACCTCTCAATCTTCAGTTGGGTATCCATATTCACAGTAACAGCATCCATAGATTCCAGCAAACCCGAGTAAGACTGAAGGGCATTGATTACACGCTGAGGGAACGGCACATCCATACGGTTACACCCTCGGTCGACAGACACTACAATTTTCGGGCTAAGATGCTTGACAAAACGAAGAACCATCGGCAACGAAAGTGAGTAATTAAAGAATGAACCAACCGGAAGATTCACCGCAATAGCCTCATTCTCCAAAACATTTAGAGGCAAAGGCCAAGAACCAGAATTCAAAGATTCCACGTTAAGAACTTCAAGCTCAAATCCAATACTAAGATCATGGGCAAAATTCTTCAGGTTCTCTTGAGTGAAACCAAGCTCAAAGTCATTATGTGTGGAAGTCCAAGCAAAGGCAGTGATTTTGAGAAACGGCGGTCCTCCCCCGCCAGCACAATTCCTCAAGGCAAGCTCTTGCATCAAAGAAGCCCATTGGCCGCCATACCCGATATCAAAGTCGATGATATGAATTTGATCGAAGCCATTAAAAGCCTCAAGGAGGGCTTGGTTAGAGGTAAAATTAGCAAACTGAAGAACAGGAGAGACCTCAGAGAAGGATTTGTAAGCAGCAATCTTGAAAATGATGCTAAAAGGGGAAACACTAGAGGATGGATTGGAAGAGTTTTGAAGGAGCAATTGCAAGGCCTCCTTGAAGTAAAATGCAGCCCTTTGAAAGGGCTTCCCAATGGGGGAAGAGAGCTGGTGATTGAGCCGCGCCAATATCCCTTGCGCAAGTACCGAATTCCCTGTTTCGATCAGCTCTACGGCCTTGAATAGCTGGTCGAAAATGCCCTGTTGGAGGAGCTGCTGATTTGCCATTTCTTCGTTTTCCATTTTCTGTTTGGACATGGCTGCCATTGACGCCCTCTGCTGCTGAGCAAGGTTAAGATGATGGGAATGATGAGGAAACAACTGAACTTGAAATTGCTGGGACGGTTGCTGTTGCTGTCTACGATTCATAACTTCTTGACCCGAATCCAGAAATGGCGATTTGGCCTGATAATTAGCCCCAATAGAACCCGAATTGAAGCGCTTGGCAGGCGGGGGAGCGAGCAGGTTGTGATGCTGGTTCTGATGGTGATCTTTAACAGAGGAGCCATAAGGAAGAGGCATAAACAGAGCCGGATTCTGAGTGAATGAAGTTTGATTTTGATTCACCACAACTTGGGGAGAATTGAAAATCTGTGGCTTCTCCTCAACCGCTTCCATCATTTGATTCTGAAACACGCCGGAAAACATGGCAGTCGAGTTGGACATCGCAGCAGCAAGTCTAGCATTGTGGAAATCGGAGAAAGATGGGTCGACAATGGATTCACCGGCAAGAGTATTCGGTTCAAACCCAAACCCATGATCCACACCCGAAAACCCCCCGGAAAATTCCAAATCCAGATGAGAACCACCACCTCCGCCGCCTCCGGTCTGCAGGAGCTTATTCAAACCCAGAGATGGATCTTCAACGTCGCCCATAAATAAGCCAAGGATGGAGGGACCCTGGCCAGGAGATTCGGGCAAAACGCCCTCCCAATCGTCAATTCCAAGGCCGCCGCCGCCGCCGCCGTCGCCGTCGCCGCATTTGTCTAAAGGAGAAGGGATTTGAGGAAGTGAAGACGGAGGCGCGGCCACGGTAGTGTCGGGGGAGGCGGTAGCAGCACCACCAGCGGCGGGTGCGGCGCCGCCGAGAGAGGAAGACAGTGTGGAAGAGGAAGTAGGAGGGCTAGGGCTTCTTCGAGTGTCGAGAACAGAGGTGGGTTCAGCAGCACCCACATAGCAAATCTGTTTGAGGAGATTAGTACTGTCAGGGCAGCAGCTCCGGTCGTCACGGTGGTTGTGACGGCGGAGAAGCGGCGGCGGAGAATCGGAAAGAGAAGTGAAATTCAAAACCCCATTAGAACGAAGATCTTCAAAAGGCAAGGGAAAGGGCATGGCCTTCATCTAGCAAGAACTCACAAGTAATAATCATACGAACAAACCCCCTAAAACAAAAGCAAAGCAGGCTGAGATTCAGAGATCTAGACCTAAGAAATGAAGCAAAAAAAAAAAAAAAGAAAGAAAAAGAAAATCAGAAATTAGGGATAAACAGAGAAAAGGAGTTGAAGATTTGATAACCAACCTGGGTACCTTTATCTTTTTCTTTCTTTTGGGCTCTGAATCTCAAATGCCTTCTCTGTTCTTCTTCCCTGAGTTTGCTTGCGGATTTCTCACTCCTTTTCTCTCTCTCTCTGTATATTGGGTTTGCTTCTCTTACCTTCTATGGATGCGTGCAACATATAAAAGTGGAAAAGGTCTTCTCTCTCTAACATGTTTCTCTCTCTAGGTTTTTTTTTAGCGGCTAATTTTATATTTGGGTTATTTCTTTTTCTTTTTTCTAAAATCAATGTTTACGTGTAGGATGGCCGTTTGCCGATGGTCTCAATCGGACGGACCAACATTTTTCTTTTTTAAAAACAAAAACTGAATGGACTTAACAATTTTATAACTTTATTTTAAATATATTCGATGAATTAGGGATAGACTCTAAATATTTTTTTACAGGTCTCTAAAACTGTAGAGTAGGATTTAATTTTTTATTTCCTGTCCCTCATTGTATAATATTTATTATAAAAGTGTACAAGATTAAGTTAATCTAATAGAAACAAATATCTGAGTAATTCAACCACATTAATATAAGTCATAAAAATTAGGAAGTCATAGAATTATTATCACTTAGTAATCTTACGTATAAAAAAATAAAACCAACAAAACACAAGAGACAGATCCCAACAAAGAAAGACACCAACTAACCAACAAAACAACAACATTTAAGTGAGAATAAGGATGTAAATATTCTGAGCTACCCACGATCTTTTTAAACCAGAGATTTAATAAACCCATTGGTTCGATTTGTGGTTTGGTTTATAGATATGTTCTAAGCCCTATGCTTACCGATGCAAAACTGCCCCTTAACAATACCTCGAGCCATATATATACTCCATACAAACAGGAATGCTTCCTGCCAAAATTCTTTTGCACAACAAGCTAATGACTACATTCAATCGTCTCGTCAAACTTCCCATTACGTCAACGACCTCCACAACTCTCGTCTTTCGCGGCAAACTGAAACTCTTGCCGGCCGGTGCAGTTGGGAGAGCGATTCTAACCTTCTTCGAATTGTAATCTTATACGCCTCTACTAAAAATCATTGTGCTTTTCATTTTCCATTTCCCTTCTTTCATGTGGCTTATTTGCCTTTGTCAAAAGGCCTATATATATAAAGCTCCTAATTCTTTCGTCCTCTTCTTGGTATTCTTATCGGTCTCTTTTTCATCAAAGGCTATCATCATTTCCCATTGGAGATGAGTCTGAGAGAAGACCATAAAACTAAACGAACTCGCGAAGCTCCTACCCAACTTTTGACCATCTGAACAAAATTATATTGGAATGGACAAAATAATAGTTGTGACGCGCGACTTTAGAATATGTATATGAATCAATCGAGTCCACGTCTAAGTAGATTTTGGAGATTAGAATCCATGGTTAAGAAATATTTAAAAAAAGAAGTGATTTATACTACATATACTAATAGGGTGTACCTTTCTTTATGGTGACTCAATAGTAGGAATTTCACAATTAAGCGTGCTTAATTTGAGGTAGGGCTAGGTTGGATAAGCTCCTAGGAAATTTAATTATTTTAGAATGCAGGTGAGTGAGGAAAAAAATATGTTGAACGGGTTAGCGTTTGTCTCTGGTGATAGTCTTCATTCTTAAATGCGTTAGCATGGCTGGGTCGTAGTAGAATGCCATTACCTATAAGGGCCAAATTTGAACTCAAAATCCTGGACCACAGGCGTTACAAAATGGTATTAGAACGAAACCATTTGTTAATAATTCTTGAGTGGTTAACTAAATGGTTCAATGAGTGGTCTAATGTAAGATTTAATGTGTTGTTTTATGAACGGTTGTTGTTTCCTACCAAATCACAAATGTAGGACATAACAAACAACGGAAGTGTTGGGTTTATTCACGTTTGTGGAGAAAAGCCCATTAAAACTTTGGTATTTAATAGGTCAACACCAAATTAGAGTGTTAGTAGAAAATCGGAAGAGAGAAAGGAAAATAGGAGAGAAAAAAGTTTCGCTCAAGTTCAGAATTTTGGGGTTTGTGAGGTAATTACCAACCGTCGGATCAAGCTGAGATTTTGATAGTGTGTTCGTGGCACAAGTGTCTACAAACGGTGGAGATGGGATTCGGAGGTTTCTACCACCAGGTTCAACAATTCGTGAGATCTTTCTATTTATTCTCTAAGGTTTAGTGTCGTTTGTTGCCGAGATACTTTATCTTGAGATATTATATGTTCTATGCCCCTAGGTGTAACTAGAGAGAACTTGTTGTAACTCATTATTGATTATAGTGGAGATTTGACTTCGGTCAGTGATTTTTTACTCTCACTTTAAAATTCTCGTGTTTTTGTTTGATTTATCTACCTACATATCTTATGCTTGCTGATTTTCCTATAAAAGCTGAAGAGGAATATATAATTGAGAAGTTGGTTCAAACTTTTCCATTCTACTTTCTATCATAAACAAACTCATTGTTATGGATGCTTAGTTGCATGAAAGAGAAGAGAAAAAGAGAGATTATAAAGGAAGAACTAAATGTTTAGTGGGCAAGAAAGGGAAGAATCTCACTCGCAATCAAATATGGAAAATAAAATCAATGTTTGGTGAATATGTAAGTAAAAGATAACATTATTTAGGTATGAAAAGTTAAGATGGAAGGGATAACTATTTTATGCAATTTTTTTT
>JBBMEG010000004.1:12217488-12396744 GCA_037832605.1 Cyclanthera cordifolia | reverse complement strand
GGAGTTTTTCCACGTAAATTCTTGTGTTTTCTTTTATTGTTTTTCCTTTTAATTTCTCAGTTATTTTCTGTTTATTCTTGCGGTTATTAGGGAAGGTTTTTCCCAACATATGTGATATATTATTATTTACACAAATAATAGAAAGTATATACGGGATACTTCTCCGAAAATTTTCAAATTTTGTTCATATTTTATATATAGACATGGACATAAGAGTAGACCACAGTTTCTTCCCCCATGGCTGCAGTCGTTTTCAGTTGAGGACACATCAACCTTTTTTATTCTTTTTCTTTGAGAGCGGGGCATGTTTGATTTGGGTGAAATTAAAAGAACAGGAATATTGAGTTAAATGTGGTGTTTGAATGAATAGATAAAAGAAATTTGTGATTCAATAAAAGTGTTTAAAATTATTAAATAAAAAACTCTGGGTTGAATAAAGTTATTTTGAGGTGAGATTCAAAAAAGAATATTGTTTCCTTAAAAGTTTCAACCGAGAAAAGTTAGGATATATCCTAACAATAGGTAAGTTAGCTAATTGATTTTGAGACAAATGTCTACGCTTTATAATAATTTGATACAAAAATTTTTGATTTTAAAAAAATGTTTTTTTTGAGTAAAAGAGCTAGGAGGAGGGAGTTAAGAGTAAGTAATTGTAAGGAATATTTCATTTTTTTTACCTGTCTTCAATATATCGTTCCCATTTCACTAAGCAAATAATAATCATTTTTTATTATATTTTTAACACATTTTTATGCAGGCATATTATTATTCTCATAAATTGAGATAGTATGTATTGGGGGAGTGATTTGGGTTTGGAGAGAGGGAGAGAAGGGGAGAAGAAGTTGAACTTTTTGTTTGTTATTAATACATCACAATTTTTTTCTAATTCTTTTTCAACTTCTCTTCAATTTTTCCTCAACATCTTTTCAACATCTCATCAAATTTCATTTGAAATAAAAATCTTTTCTTTTAAATACAAATCTTGGAAAAAAAAGAATTTACTTAAATATCAATTTTCAAACAATTACTTTATATCTTTCAAACCACTTCATTTCTTCTTCTTCCTCCATTTTCTCTCTTCCCCTCTCGTCTCATCTTCTCTTATTAACTCTAAAATCCAATCACCTAGGATTGGATTTGGAGGTGAGGAACAAGGAGAGAAAATGGAGGAGAGAACTTCCATGTTTGTTTTTAATACATCACAATTTTTATCCTAACTCCTCTCTAACCTCTCGTCAACTTCTCACCAACATCCATCAAATCAAATCATAATTTTTTTTAACCGAACTTCACTTAAAATAAACATCTTACAATTTTTTTTCTCTAAACCACTAATTTCGAAACAAATACTTTGTATCTTCAAATTACTCAATTTTTTTTCCTTCCTCTCATCAACCTCAAAATTCAATCATGTCAAGATATTTTTGTAGATTCAAGTTTTAGTATAAAAAAATGGAGTAAATTTTTCTCACCTTCTCTCTCTCTCATCTATACATGGGCTTTTTAGGAGTGAACCTCAAAAAAAAAAAAAAAAAAAAAGATAATGAAAGAAATATGACTATTTTGTCCCTAGCCAAGCTATACTACGTCTTTATCTTTCTATCACTGCGGCTATCTGCTATTCTATACTTTTGTCGCCTCTTACTTGATTTCTCTTTAATTTGCTCTTCTTCCTCCCTCTCTCAATTTTACAAATGTCTATCCATTACACCAGTCTTCCTACTTCCATTACTCCCTTTTCTTTTCTTGTTTTTATGCACATGACTATTCATTATTTTCCACCCGTATATATTCATCTTATGAAATGATTATTAACATATTTATATGATATGTGAATCATTTAACTCATTATTAATTGATTTTGAGATAAATACTCATACTATTTAACATGGGATCAAAATCTTATGTAGTTATTAATTTTTATTTTTATATATATAACATCTCTACTAATAACCTTTTTATTTATGCATGAGGAAGGTGGTTTCATTTAATTTCACAAGAAGCACCAGATATAAATCAATCAAAAGAAGAATCCATCTATTCAAGAAAACACTAATTCAGAATGGATTTATATATAACTATTGCTCTAAGCTCTAAACTCTAAAGTTTGTTTGGGGAGGAGAATGAGAATCAGAGAGAACAACAAAATAATTTAGTATATAAAATTCTTATCTTTAAAATACATCGGGCCTATCAACATATATAATAAAAGACAAAAATTATAAAATATCAATAACATTCTTCCAACGGCTATAAACAGCCACACTAACCGTCTCCTCCTTGTCAATTTCTTTGTATCTACCCGTATCCTATCGAAGCCTAACAGATTATTTGTCGAGTTCGAGACTATTGAGGATGTTTAAAATAAAAATTTATTGAAATATCATAAGTTTTGGTCTTCGGATGTAATATCAAACTCTGGATATAGTAGGCCGATATGCCAACAAAAGATAGTCCAATAGGGATTGTAACTCTACTTGACTCAGGGAGCTAGCTTCAACTGATCACCGGTTAATCAAAAAAATATTGCATCAAGATTAAAATTATAATTTAGAGTTTATTTGTAATCATTTTATTTATTTAAACATTTGAATTTCTTCTTATCAATTGTTAATATAACATTAAACGTGAAAAGTTAAAGCACATCACAACTAACAGTATAACTAGTCGAAAAATATTAGTTAGTTTAAGCTAACATTCAATGATTTTCTATTATGAGTGTTCAGATAACCCGACAACCAAAAATAACGCAATCAAATTTAATACTCAAATGCACCGAGTTTGACGAATTAATAGATTCGCCAACTTGAAATTTTGGATAATTTGTTCAAAAAATCTCTTTAACTCAATAACATGTGTACACCACTACTTTCTATGTATGGAAAAACAAAGTTAAAATGATAAATACATAAAATAAATGATAAACAATAATCATAAGAGAAATATATTAAAAAAATAAAAACATTAAATTGACTATTCAATTAATTAAACCACTAATATTGACATGCAAAAGTAATTCATAAGTATGAAGTACAAAAAAAAAAAAATAAATAAATAAATAAATAGTTGGTTAGGTATTTGAAACAAAACTTTGAACAATTTTATAAAAATACAAATATTTTATAAAGTTTTTATAGCTACTGGTATACTTAAAACTTCTTAAAGTTCAAAAGTATTTTTTTAATCAAACTTTAACCATTTTCATCCAAATTTAAGAACACAGATTTTATGAAAAAGTTAAGAGTTATTTTGAAACTTTTTACCATTCAGAAGTAATGTTTTCAAAAACTCCAAAATTCAAGAGTATATTTGATAATTTAGTGTAAAAAAAAAAAAAAAACTTATACTCTTCAAACAAGAGAGGGTGTAAATAGACACACTTCCAAATATTTGGGCATGTTTAACTACGACCAGAATAAAAAGAAATGGAAGGAAAGGGAAAGAAAAGAAATGATAAATAAAAAAAAATTACAATAAATTCTAGATTGATGTGATAAAAGTTGATAAGCCAAATAATAAAAATGAACATTTGTGCTTCGGTTGTTGTTAACCCTTCCCACCCTTAAAATTTTAATGGACAGGATTCCAAAACTTATATATTTGGTATTCTTCTAACAAATTTATTTTTTAAAAATGCCCAAAAATTGTGGGAAGCCGTGGTAGAAAAATGTTTGGAAAATCGTGGAGCAGTTAAAAAGCTGAAAGAAATGGTCTGTTTTACTTACTCCCTTGCCTCATTTTGTTGCCTTGGGTAGGGATATAATTGTCAAAACAAATTACTTGCAATGGATAACTGATGACTAAAAGAATAAGAATAAAATTAAAAAAAATTAAAAATTAAAAAAAAGGCAAGTACACTACTTTAAAGTGGTTTGCGTTCCAACAAAGTCTTATTCGCTATTATTAAGGATTGCACTAGCCTGCTCCTCATCTCCAACATCTATCCTACTCTTCTATTTCCAAACTTCTCTGCACCGTCCGATCGAAATCAAATCATCAATTGAAAAAAAACACTTGTGCTTACATGTTTCCAAACCCCGTCCTGCCTTTTTATTCTTTTTTTTTTTTGGTTTATATGGAAAACTCCACATGCATGCCTAGTGAAAGACTATATTTTATATATGTCACTTGTGTAGAAAATACTTACATCTTGCACACGTAGCCACACAAATAATTTATTTCTTTAATATTAATTTATAAAATAATTTTATGTGTCATTTATTTGATATATATATATATATATATATATTTTTTTTTTTTTTTTTGAATCCTTAGGTATACAAAATATAGGTCTGAATGCGTTGAGATGATCCATATTCTTTATGATTATTTATTTATAGCATATATGTAGTTATTTTTTCTAAAATTCATATTCTATTACGGTAGGAAAACACGATTTTTTTCTTCCATCCTCCCTCCCTCTCTCTCACCTTTCTTATTCCCAAGCAAACATGTTGTTGACCTTTTGGTTTCGAATTGTCCTCTTCAATCCAATTGTGTTACACTAAAGCCTAGATTTTTATTTTTCGACATGGATTTTTTCGATTCGATTGGTGGAAAGAGGAGATTTCATTTTTTCAGACAAAAAAACATCGAAACTCTTTTTTTTTTCTTCAAATAGATGGAGTAGAGATATTCATTCGTATAATTTAAATTAGAAATTAGCTCATGGAGAGAAGATATTTTCTACGAGGATAGGTGTGAATAAATATAAGTAAGTAAAGCCAAAAAAAAAAAAGTTGAAAAAGGGCCCAATTTAAATTAAAACGAAGACCCACTTATCTTGGTTTATTTTAGATTGGTTCACGTATTATATGAACCGGTTCTTTGAAAAATGTTCAAAATCGATTCTTGAATGAAAGGCTGAGATTTGATCATGATAGAGACTGGGTGTATGGTTGTGATGTTGCCACCCTTGCCCTGTTACCTTGTCGGTTCCTCTTGCATGCTCACAACGTTGATTCCATTTCTTCTTCGGCTATAAAAGTTTTCTCTTGACCCAGTTACTTCATTTTCGACTCACCCTGTCTCGTTTAGAGATGGCTAGGGTTCTGTCGAATTTTACATCGAAATCTTTATCGATCTTTGATGTTCTTGCTCCTTGATGTTCTTGCTCTCCTTGGTTCGATTTCTTTCCAAAGCTTGGATTGTTGCTTCCTCACAGATGTTTCTTCTTCAGTGACGTTTCTAGTGATTTCTTGCTGTAATCGTTGCTTGTCTTGAGATTCTTGAGACTTCTTGGTAAAAGTTCGAAGATCAGAACATAGCAAAGAGGTAACTTCTTCCTTCTCTTCTTCTTTCTTATTTATTTATAGTTTTTCAAAACTTAGTTTACATTACTAACCACGTTTTATTTCTTCCATGTTTTATGTATGTATTTCTGCTGTAAACTGAGATGAGTAAGACGAACATACAAGAGTAAGAGAGAAAGAAAGAAACAACAAAAACAGTTTACGTGGTTTGGCTCAATAGTGAGCCTACGTCCACGGAGCAACCAAAACAGGTATGTACTTTTATTTGCACTTTTAAAGTTTGTGTAGTACTTTACTTTTTTTTTTCTTCCACACACAATTCACATTTCCCTCAACTTTTATTTATACACACTGTCAGTAATCATGTACTTGCAAGAACACAAGCTCATAGGATAGAGCTTAGGTGGTAGTGCTTTTGGTGGAAATAGAGATCTTGTTGGACTTCAGTTTTGTCCAAACTGAAGTTCGTTAGATGACTGTTAGGAGCAGATAACTCGAACGACTTCTTTGCAAGAAGCCTTGCCTTAATGTGTGACTTTTGTTCATTAATTCTTATCAGTAGGGCACACATCATTTTTCTCTGCCAGTATTGAATGAATACTATTACTGTACATTTTAAACTTATTGAAAACTATCAATGAAGCGACTGAAGGCTATCAGCAATATGGTTGAAAACTATCAGCTGAACTATTGATTGAAGACTATCGACGAAACTACTGACTAGAGGATATCAATTGAACTACTCATAACTGGAGACTATCAACGAATTGATTGAGCTACCAACTGAATTGATTCAAGACTATCAACAAACTAGTAGAAATGAGATTGATAGAGTGGAGGCCAAATGATAGAATTAGGATGATAAACATGTGGAGTTTTTAGTCTATCTATTTGCGGGAGGAACCAATTTTGTCTTAATCATTACTTTAGAAATGTGTTATTTATAATATTTCTTTTGGTTTTTTTATATACTTAAAAAAATCTCCTCTTTTTTTATACAACAATTTTCATGAGAAGTTCATGATTCAATATTTCACTAAATAAAATTTTACTCTCTTAATTTTATAAATATACATTTTTAGATGTGTTTTTTTTATAATTAGTTCATTTGATTCTCTCTCTCTCTCTCTCTCTTTTCCACATGAATAATTAATATGGAATAAGAAGATTTTTTAATCGATTAATTTTTGGAGATTTATTGGGCTTAATCTAAAGTGTGTATATATACACACGCATTATTTTCTTTACATTTAATCAATAGAAATCATAATTCAAATATGTTGAATATTGAACGTGTATAAAGTCATATGGGTTGATCATAACTTTTTTCTCAAGAGATGTGTAGGTGAAGAAAATAAATGTCTTATCCACCTAGCGTCTCAAATTTGATGAGTGTGACAAAACATTCTCTAGATGATGGTGAGTATTTTTAAAATGAAATTTTTTATAGGATAAATTTGTAATTTTAACATTTTTTTGGTAACATTTTTTTTTTCTTTAAATTTTAAAAGATTTTTTTTTTCTTTTTAACGATTGACCAAAATTCAAATTCCATGATTTTTTTTTTTTTTTTTGAAATATAAACGTTTGAATTAATTTAACGGAATGTTAACACGATTACAATTCTTCTGATCAACGAAAAGAAACGAAATAATCAATCATCTGTCATATGATCTTCACGACCTTGTTCGTACGTAATTTACAGCTGGGACAAGAAATCAGTTCTACCCATGTGATTACAATATCTGAAAATTCCTTTAATGAACAAGTTTTTTAGAGTCACACTATAAACTAGTGTTCTCTCGGGCCAATGAGAGGCGTGTACTCTTTCTTCAAGTCCCGGAATCAGTTCTTAAGGGAATAACTCAACATCTTTCACAATATTAGGGAATGCGTGAATTTCTTCTTGTGTCGTTACGTTTTCAACTACTAACTACAACAATCCCTAACGTGGGAGGCTTATTGACCCAGTGTTGTTTGACTAGTTTCACCCATGCACATCAAATGACGTTTTCATAAAGTAGGAGTTCGCAACCCACTCAAGATTAAGATCACATCGACATAAGATCATTATTATCAAAGTAGTTGATACGAGTTTAGAACGAAATTACTAGCTCGATCATAAAACTTTTATGGTCCAGTCATATAGAAAAACTCATTTTTGCATAGGCACCCCATGTCTCCACATAAACAACTAGATCAGGTCATTTGCAACTGTTGCAAAGCGGGTCGCACCCATAGTGTTACCAGGTTTTAGACACCCGAGTTTTAGTCCATATATTGTAGACAATTTAGGTTATAAACTTGAAACTAGATCCACTTGTATGTCTCATATACTTGTCTAAGTGTTCATATTAATAACCAAAGGATATATTGACATTAATCCAATTAATGAGATAAGGTCGAATGACGTTTGAATATTAAATCCGCAAATTCATGAAAAAATAATAATTTCTATTAGTAACTGAAAATAATATTAAATGCTTGTTCTTAAATATACAAACTACAAGGTCTTTATGGCATACCTCTTAACAGTTAATGCATCATTAATGTCGGACCTATTCTTGCTTTTGGCTTCCTTTTTCATTAATCAAGTCATTATTTTTTTTATATTTTTATGTTACACGTCAGAGGATGTTTAGATTGAGATTTTAAGAGTATTTAGAATTAGTATTTAGAATGAGTATTTATTTGAATATTTACAATAATGATTGGACTAAAAAACTTCTTTGGATGTAGTTCTTAAAAGTATTTAAAATTAGTGTTTAGAATGAATATTTATTTTGAGTATTTAAAAATAATAATTATTAATAATTATAGTCAAAAGCTTGTTTTGATGTAGTTTTTAAGAATATTTAAAATGATAAATTATTTTGAATATTTAAAAATAATTATTACCATCAGAACTTATTTGAAAGTAATTTTTAAGAGTATTTAGAACTTATATTTAAAATAAAAATATTTTTTGAATATTTAAAAATATTTGATTACATTAAAAAACTAGCCCCCTTTTGGAAATATTTAGTAAAATTGGCTTCCAAATACTAAAATACTCAATTCAAATATCACTTATTGTTCTCGGAGAAGAACGTCGTCAAATTTTACTCTTCCTTAAATAATACACTTGTATACAGTGTTGACAATGAAGGTGGGGCCAGCTAAAAATCTTGTCGGCTTGGAAAGGGAATTGAGATACGAGGAAATAAATATTTATCTTTTTGGGACTTGAATTTAGTGGGATCAACTCATTCAACTCCCACCTTTGCCACTGCCACTCATTCTATAATAATAAAAAATAAAAAACCTAATCCACACAAATCTTTTTAAATAATTTTATACTCACCAAACTAACATTCATTAATCAACTAAAAAACCGATTGCAACCGTTCCAAATTCCCTCGACAAAAAGGGACCATAAATTAGGGTATAAACCTCTAATGATGAATTGATCACGTTTTAGAGATTTGAACAAAACCAACCACTCACTTAATGTAACATTGGTGGTCTCTTGATTTAGTTTGATTCATTGATAATAATCTTATTTAACTTTTTAATCAAAAAGATGATGTGGTTTTGCTTGGGGAGGAAAGTTTTTAATGTCGACAATTTTTTGGCAACATACACTTTCAATGATGAACTCTTTTATGTTTCAGGGCGGCTTATCATGAAATTTCATTCGATTCTAATGATGACATACACTTTTAATGATTGACTTTTAATAGTCGTCCGTTACTTCTTTAATGTCAATATTTGTATGTCATGTAAGCTTAGTATATATATGTATCTTAATATAAACATTCTAAATTTTGATAAATCATTAAATTTAGGAAATTTGTGGTAAATATCAAATCGTGACAAACCTATTTTAATTATAGCATTTCTTAAAAAAATATTTCATACATTACAAAATATTTAAAATTTTGTGATATTTAATCAATTTCACTTGAAATTGCTTTAAATGAGGAGGGAGCCTATAAATTTTATTTGATTAGATTCATTATTCTCCTAACTATCAATTTTAACTTGATTGAGTTAGTTTGTGTTATATTTAGTATTTTCTAAAATTTTGATTTGATTGAAATCTTTTACTTTTTTTGATTAACATGAAAAAATCCCTTGAATTTTTTTTTTTAAGTACGAAATAATATAAGTGTTCTTTATATAACTAGCAAAATTATAGTAAAATATTACAAATCTATTCAAATTACAAAACAAATAACAAAGATATTGAAACATTTACAAATTAAAAAGATGCCTATATTGCTAAATACATTACTATCTTAATTATTGTAAGCATATCTTATTATTAAAACAAAAATTGATAAAATAACTAATACTCATGATTGACTCCCAATTTTCCTAGAATATCTCATCACCTCCCCTATTTTCTCAACCATTTTTTTTCTTAGAAATTTTCCCTCTAATTTCATGGTGATAGAGTTTTTTTTTTTTTTTTTTTTTTCTCTTTTAATTTTCTTTCTCAAATATTAGCTGATCATGAATGATCAACATTTTACAATTAGAGTCGAAGTACATGTAACTGAATATAAAAGCAACCACAATTGTGACATGTTGTATAACATGTCATTTTTAATTTATTCTTTCACTTTCTTTTTTTTTTATTAGATTCAGATATATTACAATTAATTTATGACATATATATTTAGATGGTAAGAAGTATTGTTTTGCAAAGTTATTTTTTTGAATAAATGTTATACTCACAGAAAAATATTAAAAATGTATAATACTCGGTTAATACTGTATTTTACAACATTATGAATATATTGATAGTATGTTATGAGCTTGTATTTTACCCTCTTTTTGATGTATAATAAAACAAAAATAATATATTGAAATAATACTAAATTTTGAACAAAATCTCCACTTGTTTTAAAAAAAAAATACATTTTCATTAGTAACATAATTTTAAGAGGATTTTTTTAAATAATATGTTTTAAATACAAATAAAATACTTGTGGGTTAACAATCATAGTATCAAACAAATAAATAACAATTAATTAGGAAACATAACACATAAATTATTATAATACTGTTTCTATAACAGTTAGATCGACAACCGCGAGAAAACAAATGCAAGCCAATTGAAATATTTTCTGTAAAATATTGGAACAAAAAAAAAAAAAAAAGAAAAAAAAAAAACTGTGATGCTACAATTTTAAAGTGAAATTTAAAGAATAAATATCTTCTACTCAAATAAATAAATGTCTTAGACTGAAAATAGGGAAGTAGTCATTTTTTTTAATGAAAATAGGATAGTATTTTATTTCGAGAAAAGATATAATCACATCATACGGTGATCACGCTCATGTCCAAGCCAGTCAGCTGTAGAAATCGAAGAACTAACGTATTATTTTATTTTTGAAATGTTTCAATTCTACTTCTTTGTGTTTCTTTTAAATTGTATTATTATGTTAGTTCTGTTTGTTAAATTTAATAAACGTCACTTTTTACTGAAAATAATTGAAATGATATTAAAAAATGAAATAAAAATTAATAAACCAATGAAAAAATTATAATTTCAAATATTTTGGATTAAATGAAAACAAAATCCAATCAGACTAAAATCACGCGTTTAGCCAAACTTGACACAAGTTTATATGCATTTTGAGTAACTTGTCTCCTATATTGCTAACCCTTCTAAAAGAAATAATGATATACCTAAATATAACATCACTGTGTTCATAAGCATCAATTTACTTCTTTTTTTTTCTAATTAAAATAAAAATGCTAGAATTTATTAGAAAAATTACTAGTAACTTTTTATTTATCTATTTTAATTATAGTATTTTTATAAAAAAAAATAATAATTCATACATACCTGATTTTTATTCGTTTTTCAAAAATTTCAATTTCACCCCTCTTTTCAACAAATTAATCCATCAATAAACTAATTGTCTATGTCAGTTAAACTATTGATTTATCAGTTGAACTGATGGCAGCTCTCAGTTAAACTGATTGAGGTATATGATATTTTGGTCATTTTATATAAACGACCAATTAGTCTGCAATATAAAAAATATTTTCACAATTTACTATACAGGTTATATATATATATATATATGAAAAGTCTCCGATTTATTATTCCATTCTATTTAAAATAATTCTGTTTTTTGTTTGTAATTTCATTGGTATATCCAACTTCGGACCTTTACTATTTTATTGGTTTCTATTTAATTGATAATTGAAGATCTCTCGTAATTTTTTATTATTTCCTATTTTATTGTCAAGTAACGAAAAGGATATTCAACAGAATCATCAAAACACTTCATAAAATTATTTGAAGTGATATCAAATCTTCAATTCCATCAATATATATAATTTTTATTGAATTCTTTTTTAGAAGTCAAATATATCTAAGATAGCATTAAATTAAAGATAGCATCACTTGAATAAAAGTCAATATGATTGTGAAAGGAGAATCCACATAAGTAGATACTCTTTGCGAAGAAAATGCATCACATAAATATTATCAAAAAGATATTCTAAAATGTTGTAAGAAATTTTATGCAAGTGTGCAATAGTCAATCAACACCATTAATTCTTTCACCTCATGATGATTCATGCTGAAGGCACTAAAATAATCTTCATTTATACGTATTAAAACGGTAGCAACAATAATTTATAATGTATTTTGTTTATCAGGGAACCACAAACATTCGCATATATTAATATTAACATTATTTTATTTATTTACCAAAAATGTTATATTAATGGAGATGCTGTGATCCCCTTTTATATATCCAATTTTTTCCTTTAACTTAGTAATATTGGATTTTGTTTGAGTGCAATCAATTAATCATTCTTTCTTCGAACAAAATACACTTAAAAAGTAATCATTTTTTCCTCCGACAAAAATACACTTCAAATCTTTTGATATAGTTACATCCTCTGTTTGCTATGGGAGACTCCCCTTCAAATACACAAACCATATGAGAATTGGTCTTTCTTAATTGTTCTAGATAGGGGAGTCTTCACCCTACAAAACAAATATTCATACCCATTCACATTAATGACATTGTCACACGTACTCACAACTTTTTTTTTTGTTATCATTTAAAATGTGTGTTGTCCTCTTTTAATATTATCAAAGAATTTTCTTTTATCTTAATTTAGCCATATAGAATTTTGTTTTTAATGCATTAGCAATATTGCCGACCTAAATACCATTCGTGAAATGACGAACGTATCATTAACCAACTCCTTTGAAAATATTGCCGGAATGGTATTTCTTTCCCCTATTTCAAAAACTTCGTACAGTGTCAAATAAGTTATTGTGTGTTCTTTTAATGGTTTCCGTACCCGCGGGATTATTAACTGTACCATTTTTGGAGAATGTCAATAAATTCAAAAATTCATTTCGTCGTCCAGTAGCGACAACCGTCTTTTTGATTGGTACCGCAGTAGCCCTTTGGTTGGGTATTGGAGTAACATTACCAATTGATAAATTCCTAACTTTAGGTCTTTTTAAAATTGATTCAATTGCGAAATAAATAAAATATCACGACGTGTGTATCTAGGGAATAGTTGTTTCAAAGTGAATTACCCCTAGATACACATATTTCATTCAATTTTGGATTTATTTTGGACATATATTCAAAATCTCGAACACAAATAAAAATACAAAT
Source organism: Cyclanthera cordifolia (assembly GCA_037832605.1). Classification (NCBI taxonomy): domain Eukaryota; kingdom Viridiplantae; phylum Streptophyta; class Magnoliopsida; order Cucurbitales; family Cucurbitaceae; genus Cyclanthera; species Cyclanthera cordifolia. Next base: position 12,383,846 of record JBBMEG010000004.1, on the reverse strand, counting down.
AAAAATTTTAAAGAAACCCTCCATTTTTGTTAAGAAAGAAGGACAAAACAGTGTGTTTAAGATTTATATTTTAAAAGCTAAAAACGCAACATTTAGACTCCATTGGATAATCATTTGATTTTTACTTTTAATTTTTAAAATTTAAACCTACAACTACTTTCGATCATAATTTTCATTATTTTGATAAATCCATCTTACTTGTGTTCTTAGAAACCAAACCAAAATTTGAAAGTTAAAAAAAGTTTCTTCCAAATACTTTTTTTTGTTTATGAAATTTGGTTAGAATTCACTTTAACAACTCAAGATTTCAAAAGATTGTATATAAGGTAAGTTGGACTCCGAGGATACTCAGAGGGGTTAAATGGACTAAATTGACCCTTAATGGACAATAATGAATTTATCTCAAATGGGGTAAAACAGTCTTTTGTGAAAAGTAGGGGTAAAATTGTCAATTTAAGCCTAAAGGGCATTTTGTAATTTTACAAATTAAATCCAGGAGCTATATAAGACAAAAAACACTTTTTCTAGGTCATAATTATTCAATCATTGGTTGTCATAAGTTTACGCGCTTCACCGAGAACGAGGAGGCTTTTCTGGAGTTTGTGTAGCCACCGTCGTGGATTTCAAATGTCTAATTGATTGCGTCGTTGTCCAGAGTTGAAGGTTAGTTGCGTCTCACCAGGTGTTGAAGTTGTATTCGCTCCCAGCCGAGAAAGGGAATCGATTGGTCAATCGATTCCGCGTCAGTCGCGGCCTCCGTCAACCAATCATCAGGCGCCGCCTGCATCTCCAATCGACGTCACCCATCGTGTCAGCCAATCAGCGTCAGCCAATCAGCGTCGCCATGCTATTCCGCTTTGCTGCTCGAACACGTCCCGTTCTCATCGGGGACTCTTTCCGTTGATTTGTAGTTTTGAATTGGGCGTGATTGACCGAGCCTAGTAGCACGCGCGCGCATTCCAGACTAGCAACGCTAATCCAAGCCTATTGTTGCCTTCCGATCCTGCCAGATGCGTTAGAGCCTGCGTCTCAGCTGTCGTTCATGAACCATCGTCGCCTTCTCCACATGCCATTGTGAGTCCCACGCTCTGTCGTTGGCGGTGATCGGAAAATTCTAAATTTCACCCATAAGGTAAATTTCACGCCGTGAGACCGTTTTTTGAGATTTTATGTGCTAATTCTGACCCGTTTTTCCTCTAGAGGCAGTTTTAGGTGGTGTATTTACATAAGACTTCATTCGAGGGTTTTGAGGGCTAATTCGAGTGGATTTCGGCCAAGTTAAGTGACTATTTCCTCAGTACGTGATATTGTGGTGTAATCTTGAACGTATGTTAGTTTGGATTGGCTTTGATCAACATGTATGCAATGTATGTCGTTCTATTGTGAATATTGTTCTTGTTGAGCCATGTTATGATGTATCTTGAAATAGTACGAGCATGATAGAAGTTCTATAATTCTTGTGTTATTGTGCGTATATGAGTATTCCCGAGGGGGAACTGGTCTTGTTTATGTATTTTAAGTTATAAAGGAGGCTTGAGTTGTTTTAGAGCACGAGCTGATGATCAGAACAGACGTGCCTTGATCATGGTACTCGGATAGGGGGTTTGTTCAAGCGTGTGACGAGGGACAATATTTCAACTTGTGGTAACGCCAGAAACCGGGTGATCATCTGGTTAGCCATACTTACTAAGGGTTTACCTGACTTTCCCCATGTGTCGTGTGTAGGAGTGAGATTGCAGGGGATATTCCACTACGAGAGGTGTTTATACTATCACTTCACGTGAGTATTCGAGGCCTGAGGGCCACGAGGTTTCATCGACCCGTCGAAAGGCTCTCAACTAGCATCGGTTACCCGTTTCTCAAGAAAGACGAGAGAGAGGGAGAGAGAGAGTCAGAGGACTCTAAAGAGGTAAGTTGGTCTTTTGACGCTAGTCATTAGATAGCTAAAAGAAATGTGGTTAATGGAAACCTTTTGTGCATTGGCTGGTTATGTTGTCTGCTCTTATGTATGTTCATGTAGATCTTATATTGGGATCCCTGCTGAATTTTGTGACCCACACTTTTCTTTTTTCGGGTTTTTCCACAGGTACTCACGAGACTAACTAGGATGGCTAAGATGGGGCTGACGTGACGGCCATGAGATTACTTGCATTAGAGTTAAGAGTGTTTTTTGAAAATTATCTATTTGCTTTATTTTATTCGACACGAACTATTTCTTTTAGAGACATGTTAAGTTTTGTTATTTTTGCTTTTATAAATGTTTTAAGGGTACTCTGTGTACTATTTTAATTGTTTGAGTTGTTTCTTTCTTTTATTAATTTGAGTTATTATTTGACTCTCAGAGTTCTTTTATGTTTACTCATACATATGATGTTAAAGGCTTCGTTTAGACCCCGTGTTGGGTCGGGTACTTACATTCAAATACTTACTTGAGAGAAAATGAAACATATGTGTAAAGAACTTTTTAGTAAATACAAGCTTAAATTTTAAAAACTAAAAATTAAAAATCAGATGGTCGTCAGACAGGACCTTAGTTATTTGTACACTTATTTTTCTTCCGTTCTGACATTTTTTTTTATAGACTTTCCTTTTCTTTTTAGGCTAAGTGAAACTCTTATTCCTCCCGTGGAAAGTCAAAGCCTCGAATCAAAACTTAAGCTTAAATCTGCTAGCCCTTCACGCCTTATCTCTTCCGTCTTCTCCTCTTCGACCCATTTACCTCTCATATCACGTAAGCCTCCAAACTATTCTTTTTAAAGGGATGCATCATCCAATAAAGCAAAAACATCTCCGGCTAACCAAGAAAACTTCTGCCTTTTATATTTCTTTTCTTTCTATAGCCAAACAAGTTTTTAGATAAATTTTTTGAATACTTCTATGTCATGTGTCCATAGATGGTAAGAATGAACAATTCTCTGCTTTTCTCTGTCACGGGCAAAGGAAAAAGACAAAAATCAACAAAACCGAACCAATCTAATGAATCGGTTCAATTTTTTTTATAATAATATCAGATCATTTGGTTTTTTTATATGGAGGAACCAACAAATTAAAAATCAAACTGAAACAAATATATACTTATTAAGAAAAAAAAAAAAAAAAATATATATATATATATATATATATATATATATATATTGGTATTTAAATTTGATGGAAAAGAAATATTAAATGTGAAATATGAATTAAAAACATTGTAAATATAGTGATATTTATGAAAATTATTGTTTTTGGTTAGTAAAATAAAAATCTTTAGAATCCAATACAAAATGGATAAAAAATTGAAAAATAAATCAATTTTTTATTTAAATCAAAACTGAAAATGAACCAAAATTGAACCGAACAAATAAAAAAACCGAACCAATTGTTTTAATCTTTATTGTACATCGATTTGGACTCAATTATTAAAAAATTGAAGATATTGGTTCGATTATCGGTTTGACACAAAATTGACAAAAACTCAACATAAATCACCCCTACTCTCTTTCATGACCTGAGTATTTATGTGTGTGCTCCAATATAAATCACATTCTATTTTATTCAACTCCAAAAAAAAGTTAAGAAAAATAGAATGTGGCTCATATTATGTCAAACAAGTGGGCATGAGTATTTAGCATGATTTAAATATTTCTCTTCTTCATATACCTTCACTGATGGTGAATAAAAATCTTCTAGCAAAATTGAGTTAATTGTGTGCTTTCAAATTTTTCTATGGGTATGTCTGGGCCATCGAGAACAAAAGGAGAGAATATGAATGAAAATGATATTCTCATGTTTGGACCATCGAAAAGCATTCCTCACATAATAATGTTTTCTCAAAATCACATTTTTATTCTCCTCACCACTCTTTTTTTATTTTTCTCATAACATTTTTTTAATATTCTCTCATAACTATTTTTCATTCGCAACATATTCATTATTTTATTTTACTCATTATATATCATTCTCACCCTAAACACAAATAATCATTCTCTTCGCTCCAAACACAAATAATCATACTTCATGTAATTATTTATTTTTCTATTCTCCTCGTAATTCTTATTCTCTAATTATTGTATGTATTCTTCTTCTTGATTTCTTTAGCTTTTCTGAGTATCCTTGTAGGAAATTATGAGTAGGTATTCTTTTAATGATATCATTTTTATCGTCCACCCGAAACTATTTTAAAGAAAAGGTCACACAATTCTTAATATTCTTTAACCACACAAAAATTATCATGATACTGCGTTGCGTCGTAACAAAACTAATACAGTTATTTATATAGATATCCAAATTATCTAATATAGTTTCAAAGTTCTAAATGAACATTTGATTAGTAAATTCAAATTTAACTCAAGTAGATAATGAGTGGGCGGAAAGATAATGTTTATTAAGTGACATTATCTTTTGTTTAGACATATAGATGCAACTCAAACCAATAATCTTAAGTGGATCGTTGGTGTCCAAGAGATACGAACAAAATTATTGTAGAAAGTTAAATTTGTTGAAGATCTCATAATAAATGTGTTGAGGGTCTTATAATATTCCACAACATAAGATACGGTGGAGAGTGATTTTGTAATAGGTATTCACATTTGTAGCTAATACTAACATAAGTTTCATTAACTTGATGTTGATCCATATGCCAAATGCGAGAGAAGGTGAGAATATTGATTGATGAATGGTGTAGAATATGAGCATAGAGAGAGAGAAATAAGGAAGGGGAGAAGGCAATTGTTCCCTAAAAGAAAGACATTTTAGTTGGAAAAGGGAATTCAAAATTAAAGTGGGAGTTTTAATTTAATGGCCTTGACACTATCACCGCCACACATTCAGTTTATCAAATCTAACAATCTCTCCCTGTCCTCTTCCTTTCTAACCGTCCACGTGTCTCTCACATGTCCTCCTTTCACGTCTCCCTCACATGCTTTCTTATTTTCATCCACTCATTCTTGTACTGCTCCTTATTTTCCTTCTCATATTTTCTTTTCTATATCATATATTAAATGCAATTCTACTTTATTTTCTTTTCTGTTTTTATAAGGTTTTAATACAAATCATCTACTCTCCATTTTATTTCTCTCCTTAACTTTCTTGCAAAGGAAGTAGTCATTAAGGATTAACAAAAATAAAAGTGAAGGGAAGAAGTTTGAAGGTAATTATTACAATTGCAAAAAGAATGACCACGTATCCATGGATTATTGGTCGAAAAAAAAATCTATTAAAAAAAAATAAGACAACTTCTAAAAATAAGATGAAGGATGAATGTAATACCAAAGTACTATATGCTTCTGAAGAAAATAAGCAAGCACTTATATGGCTATGGTGAGAGAACATATACATTACGAGAATGACTAAATCATTGATTCAGGATGCTCAAACCACATGGCTGATGATCAGAGAAAACTTCGAGACAAAAAAAAGTACTAAAGGAGTTTGTAGTACGGACAATCATCAACACACAATTGTTGATTACTCAAATCGGCAACACGACCAATCTACTGGTAATAAATCTGACAAGGTATTACGATATAATGTTTATCATGTACCAGGAATAAAAAAGAACTTATTAGAGTCCTAACTAATAACATCAGGCAACTACATCTTGTTTGGGCCAGAAAATGTCAAGTTTTATGAAGACGTTAAGATATTGGAAAATCTAACAAGTGGAAGGTGCTAAACCTCAAGAGATGTAGTATTTGATGAAGCATCTTCCTGATGGTCCTAAGAGAAGAAAGTCTTGCCATACTCAAACAAACATTGAAGAAATTCTTCAACAGAAGATGGGAGAAGCAAATTGCATACATGTGATCAAATGATCACATGCCTGAAGAACTAAATAACACTTATATATGTTGGTGAGCAAACATAACTGAACAAAGAGAACACGGTGAAAAGGAAATACCACCTGCATAACTTATAGACAGTCAAAAATAATTTAAAAGCCAAACTCAAATTATTTCAATCCAGCTATTACAGAGGATAATGTTCAAGATTCATAGATATATGAAGAAGCATCAGAAAACTCGATTTGACAGAAGGCGATGAAGGAAGAAATTGCAACATTTAAGCAAAGTCATACTTGGAAACTAGTGTCAAGACCAAGAGATGTCAAACGTATTTCCTGTAAATGGATTTACAAAAAAAAAAAGCGACATCGAGATGAATCAAATAAAAAGCTACAATGCTCTCTTTATAGCTCCAGGATTCTCTCAACATGATACAATGAATGAGGGCTAGTGTTGAGGGAGAGTGCAAAAGATTATCAGTAGCCCAATAGAGTATAGCCTAACAATTATGAGAGCTAAATTTATCAAGAAGACACACTAGGAGTACAAGCCCATTATCAAGAAGTTTCTTAGAAAATTGTTGAAGTGTTTAGAATTTTAAAATTATCTTAGATATTCAAAGAATGTCAAAGAAAGATATAAAAAATATCTCTAGATTTTTAGGAACGTTGTAGACAAATGTATGGTCCTCATTGTCTATCCCGGACTATGAATACAGCTCCTTCATTCTCACCGTGTTTTGCATTCAAGAAAAATCAAGTGAATCCACTTTAAAGAGTCTTAGAGTGATTTTGTGTAGTGTGAGTCCTAAATACTTGTCATATAATCTCTTCTTAAGTAGTCTCAATATTGGTATTTCTCACAAAAGAGTTGTGTTGGATTGTGGTTGTACAAAATGCACTTTTGATTGTTGGAGATAAATAAAATAATTTAGGTCCATTTCTTTTTTAAAACTCAATGTTTGTTGCAACAACTTCAACTAATGTCACTTGCTAGAATATTATGTTTCCTCTCAATCATTAATTACCAATACGTTTCAAAACCTACCATAATAAAAATAAATAATCAACACAAATTTGTTCATGTAACAGCAATATAATATACTTTCGAAGACGCCAAATAATTTTACAATATTAAAATAACTGATTAGAGAGTAGAAAAAAGCTGTAATAAAATGATGGAATTAATAATATGAGGTAAAAGCCATTGTTGCAAATATCTTTTCCAACTAGCAAATATGTGGAGGTGAAGAGAAGGCCATTAGTCAAGTATTGGCCAAATTATTATATATCCATCATCTAAAGCAAGAAGAAGGAGATCATGTACATGCACTGACTAATTTGTTTTCAAACTTTTACTTACATATATGAAAAAGCTGAAAGCATTACAATCCAAAAGATGGAAATGGAAATTCAAGTTTACGATAATATGCAAATTAATAAGAGGAAATTAATTAACAAACATCCTTAGCAAGTTATATGTAAAATAGTTGAAAAATGGAGTATTATATTGGGATGGAATTATTGGGGAAATTAGGGATGGAGTATTTTGGCAGCAAATGGTAATTTCATAGACATGGAGATGGACCCATTAAATAAATATAAATATATATTATATACACACACACACACATCACTCTCAATCTTAATTATAAAATAAAAGTTGTCCCATTAGCCCCACCCTAGGTACCTATTTTAAACCACTAATACTTTGTCTATCTATAAGTTACCTAAACTTGTCAGTCACCCCCCCACCCTAAGACTCAGGCCCTTTCTTGCAATTTATGTCCTACCACTGTCAATATGCATGGTGTACTACATAGAAAAAAAAATGAAAATAGTTCATGTATAGAAAGTTTGTGAAAATACTTTTTATATAGTAAAAAAATCAAGTTATTTTGTATAAAATGACTAAAATGTCATAGCTTCAATCAGTCCAAGCTTTTAAAAAATGAATGAAAATCTACTATGTAGGAATCATATATTTTTTAAAAAAACTATAATCAAAATTGGTGAATGAAAATTTGCTATTTGTAGTAATTTCTCCAAAAGAAAAATGTAGATTAAGTTGATTGAGAGGGTATTGTAAGTAAGAAAAATAAGAATGATGCTAGAAAAGATGAAAATCAAGAGGAGAATAAATTAAGAAGAATGGTTACAAGAGTTTAATGGGAAAAGAATTATTTCGAGAAAAAATATTATTCATGTTTTGTGTAAAGAGAATAATTATAAAAATAAAATAAAATAACAAGTAGAATGAAAAATAAATACGGAGGGAAAATGTAGGAAAATTAATTAACACAGAAAAATGAAACGTTGTATTTAGGAAAGAAAGTATGCAGAAGAAATTAATAAAAATTTATCGCAATGTTGCATAATCACACGATTCTACAGTTAAATCGATATTAAAATTAAATCATCAGAATTAATAAATAATAATTATTTCAACATCACCAATCTTCACAAATGCCGATTTGACGGGATGAATCTTCTATTGCTTTTGTGCTTCCAAATCCCTTATTGTTTCCATTTGCACAGGAGAAAATATTTGTATCATAGTATTCTTTTTGTTTAACTCCCTTTGTCACCAACCTTGTTTTGTATTGATCAATTTCATCATTTGTTTTTTTGAAGATCAGTCATTTGCAATGTATTATCTTTCTCAATTGTCATTAATTCTTTGTTTATCTCATTTTTCCATTTGAGATTTTGAATGGCATCTTCAAGTTCAACAGGTTACAAATCTGCAACAAAAGCAAATGATTATTTCTCCATCATCATTAATTTCATCATCAAGATTAATCTCATAATCTTGAAGATGTACAGGTTGTCGCAACTCCCTTCTTGACCTTTCCATAGTAGTTGCAATTGAAGCTGCAACTTCAGGTTGATGAGTGTTTCTTGACCAACTCTATCTTGTACCTCTGCATCCTCATTTAAAGCGTAAATGTAACGCTTTTTTGAATCCATGTCATCTATTGTATTTCATTGTCATACCTCGTCTTCTGCAAATGTAATATATATCACATCACTTTTTTTGTCATTGGATTGTACAATTTGTACCCTCCCTGCTTATATCCAATGAAAACTGTCTTCACTGCCCTACATCCAACTTGGATCTTGTTGCCTTAGCTAGGGACATGAGTATAGGCAACTAATCCAAATATGTTGGACATTGGGTTTGAATCCACTTCATGCCTCGATAGGAGTTTTGTTAAGAAGACTCCCTAGTAAGTGATCTAAAGCCCAAAAATAATTTGCATACCTTTAAGCATGCTCCTGACCATATTCATATTGTTTTGTTATTTCTCTCAGCCACTTTATTGTGTTGACAGGAGTGTAGTGAAAAATAATGTTATGCTGCCCGAGTTCTTCACTGTGACTTTTTAAAATCATCAAGCTTGTACTCGCCTCCTCCATCACTATGCATCATTTTGATTAATTTTTCACTTTGTCTTACAATAAGTGCTTTAAATATTTTAAAACAGTGGAACCATCTCATCTTTGCTCAGATAAATCCAAGTTTTCTTTTGAAAAATCATCAATGAAGGTTAGAAAATACTTGTTACCTCAATTGATGATATGTTAATTGGGCCACAAACATGTGTATGAACGAGCTCCAAAGAAAATTTAGCACGTCAAGACTCTTAAACAAAATGTGTCCTCTCATTCTTTCAAAAAATACAAGCTTCACATAATCGATTATGATGATGATATTGGGTAAACCTTTCACTAAATTATGTTTGAAAAGATTTTGCAAACTCAAAAAATTTAAGTGCCCAAACTGTAAATGTCATAATCATGATTCATCATTCACTATCATATTCAAGCATTTGAAATCACCTATATTAAAATCTACTGAACATGCAATTTTATGATGAAAAGGTTTAAGGATGAAATTACATTTTTTTTATCAAAAATTAAGAGTTGATTTCCAGAGATATTCATCACATAACTCTTTTCAGCTAACTTGTCTCATACTCAACAAATTACTTTTCATATCATGTGCGTCAAAAAACATTTAAAATGTACTTGTGATCACCATTTTTCAAAGTGTAAGATTTTGCCATTTTCCAGTCACTAGAACTAAACTTCTATCACCAAATTTCACTCTTGTGTGAAACGATTCATCCAAATCTATAAACAGCTCTTTATGACCACACGTGTGATTTCGTGCAGCTTGCATATATCCAAATACCAAGTCTGATCGTTTGGAGTTTCATTTCATGTGGCTACCATTAATAATGCATGATCATCTTCGTCATATTTGTGGTTACGATCTTCTTGAGTATAATTGGTAACTTGATTAATTATCATCTTTTGATCTGCACTCATTTTCATGATAGTCGCGCTTATGACAATTATAATATTCCACATTTGATTTATTATACATACTTCTATGCCCTCTTTGTTGTCAACATGAATTTCCATGATTCTGGCCACCACGACCTTTGTTGAAATAGGTGTCACCACGGCCACGTCCTCTGGCTCGTGAACTACTATACTAGTGATAGGAGCTAGCAATTGAGGCTTGTGCTTGCAATGTCTGTTCAATTGATTTTTCAATTTATTTTTGTCATTTTTAGACAAGTCATTGGCCTCTTCAATGGCAGCAACAAAGATCTCAAACTCTTTTTCCAACTTTGTTTTCTCTGAATGTGTTTCATCATTGGTCTTCATTTGGTTTGTCAATGCAATAATACTAAGTCATCAACAGTTTTTGTGGTCTACATCTGCAGCAACTCATATTGACGTCGTAGAGTTTGACAAGATGCACTCTTTTGATTTTTTTTTTTTTTCATCATTATAATAGGTTGACAAAATTGTCCAGCCTTACTTGAGGTCGTTACTCCTTCTATCTGCTCAAATGTCTCATCATTTCATCCCTTGGTGGATGAAGTACAACATCTTATTTTCTTTTTATGTTCATGATGCGCTACTCATTGGGTATCGGTTGCATTTTCAGCTAATGCAGATTTTCACCATATCCCATAATTCATGGTATAGAACTATCATCTGACCACCCATTATAATTCTTTCTCATAATAGATAACTTGTCTCTCATACCAATTTGTAGGAAAATTAATTAACACAAAAAATGAAACGTTGTATTTGGAAGAAAAAATATGCATAGAAAATTAATGGGCAGAATAACTCTCTATTGATTTTAATATTGGCCTTAAAATTTATGGCGTTAAATCAATACTAAAATTATATTAGAATTAATAAATAATAATTATTTCAACAAAGAAAATAAGAATTCAATTTTGGAAAAATGTTATTATATGAGAAAAATGATAATCATTTTATTTTGATTCTCCTTGTTTGAAGATGAACATGTGTAGGGGATGTAAAACCACACCTAAGAGTGGGTCTTCACAAAGATTTGGGCAAAAAATGGTGGGTCCCATACATGATACTTAAAAAAAATAATAGTAAGAAGAATAAATAAATAAATAGATTTTGGTTATTGTAATGTTTTATCGTGTTGTGTTGTGTTGGAAGGTAGCTAGAGAATTCCCCAACAACCTACGACCCACCATGGTAATTTCCGACACTTTGGTAAAATTGTTTTGTTGGGAAGTTGGAACTTAACCATTCCCCTTTTGCTTTGTCTCTCCTTTTTCTGTTGGCCTCGCACCATAATTTTCATATTGACTTTCAAAACAAGTTGGTCAACTAATAAATATACTTCAATGTGGTTTATAATATCTAAGCATGGACCCTTTATCTGAACCTTATCGTACATTTGTATCTATCCTAGATAATGTTTAAGCTTCTATTAATGCTGATGGCACATTTAAACATCACGATTTTAAGAAAGTTGTGCAAAAAAAAAAGTTAAAACTCTTGAGAAAAATGACACACGGTAAGTCGGTGGGGAGGGAGGGTCTATCTAGTGGAAAATGAAATGTTGGATGTATGTGAATCCTTACAGTAAAATATTGTGTATACAAAACTATAGGAAGTTTGAAGACTTAGACCTGTAACTAAACAATTTACACGATATGAGATTAATTACCGTAAAACTTTTGCACATATTGTCAAACTCAACGTCATAAGAACAATCTTGTTATTTGTAGACAATCTTGATTGAGACCTTCAATGCTAGATAAAAATAGTTTTCTAAGTGAAAATCTAGTAGAAAGAAGTCTACATAGAAATCCCCATGGATACGAGGCAAACTTCAACCAAACTTTCCTACGCAAACTTAAAAAAATAATAATAATAGTAACATATATATCTAGAAATCATGTCTTGCTATTTTTGACAAATTTATCATTTTTGCTCACAACCTTGGATAATCACAATGGTAGTTGATTCATACTTTCATAAAATGAAGGTGTGAAATTTCTCGTGTTATTGTTAGTATATATGGAAGCAATACTTTGCAAAAAAAGATTTCAAATATTTCTTGGGCATGAAAATTGCATGATCAAAGTCAGGAATAATAGTATCACGAAAAGAGTATGTGATATATCTCTTCAAAAAAAAACTCGTAATGTTAGAATTGATCATAGAAAATTTGAGAATAGATGACGAAGAAAGTTGTTGAACCCTATTGATGCTAGACGACTTAGATGATGGACAATAATAGATATCGAATGCAGTAAATGTCGAGCGTTGTCTGACATCATTAAGTGCTCGACATCTATATTATAGACTACCAACGTATGATGCAAGACGTATTTCTGAAATCTATCCCTCGAATATCACGCAACACCCGACATCAAATCGTAGTTGAGATCATGTCAATAGATTCAGAAGCTTCAAGTATTCCATTCCGCCCGCTACAATGGAACTTCAAATGAAACCAAAGTTTCACGTTTGATTTTGAATTAGAGACGTTCAAATTGATGAATCAATCTTAGTAAGAAACTTTCCATCTTTTGTAGTTAAGTGGATGAATCAGTCTTACCTTTTCCTTCCCTCAAAAGCTAAATCGACTGCAGATAAAGACCAAAAGAAAGTTGAAGCCCAACATCCCAATCTCGAAACTCACCACCACAACAATCAAACAGAAAGACACTTTTTCTATTGGTGGTAAAACTTTAGATAAAGAAATCACGTGGAGGACTCTTTTTTGTGGCACAAATTTACACTATCATCATCATAATTCATTAGTGATAGTGTAGATTCCTTTTTTTCCTATGGTTGAGTAAAGCTAGGAATAAAACAATACACACCAACAAAAAAAGATGAATTAATATGTAACAAAAAGCACCAGAAGTAGAGACTCACTTTTATTTATTCAAAAAGCACACAAACATCAAACAACAAAAACTTCAGAATCTTAAGAAAAATAAATTCAGTCTAATTAATTAGTACAAACAAAGTCTTGTGGAATACTTTTCCCACATGAATTTACAACGAAACTAAGAGCAATAGAAACATCAACGCTAACAACACCCAACACATTTGCCTTCAGTGCAGTGCACAAACACAATGCAGCCTCGACATCGGCCAACCCCTTCAACAACCTACAACATTTCTTGCTCGGTTTCTCACCAATCTGCTCGGATATCAGCCCGAGCCAGCTCCCGCAGACCCCAAACTTGAGTGTATCATGCGGGCACTTTCCATGCGCTATCATGATGCTAGCAGGCGATGACCGAACCTTCGGAGGGGCAACTCGGTTTGGCAGATGACACACAAGTCAAAGCTATGATGTTGAACATGACTACAAGAGCCAAGGCCTTTAGAATTCTAAGCCCCATTATGTATGAATAATAAGCAATGTGTGTTTAGGAATTGTGTGCTGTTTTGGTGTGTTAAATAAATTGAGATCAGATGTTAGCCTTTGCCCCATATGAAGTTTGTGGCTAAGAATTCAACTTGGAGGCATTGCAGACAAAGGATATAATTTCAGTGCATGTGAATTTTACAGGAAAAAGAGAGCTTTATCTCTATTGGATTTTTGCACTTTAAATTGGCTATTATTGCTGAATTATTTCTTTAAAAAATTTAAAAATTTAAAAAATAATAATAATAATAATAATAAAGATGAAGGGTAATCCCTACTTTGATTTCTTACAAAAAGTTGGCAAAAGTTTCAAATTTTTTTCTTTTAAAAAATATAATTCCTCCCAGTTTCTAATAACTACTTAGCCAACAAACATGTCATCTAAGTAAATCCCATCCCAAGCCAATTATTTATAACACTTCCTAACTGTAAATGTAAGGTTGAAAATTATTTGAGCATAAAGAATTGATTTAAATTGGAAAACATGCGTTAGGATTATTGGGAGTTGAAGAGGGCGGATGCACATAATTGCCGCATACTTGCAACCTAGAACAAGCCTTTTGTATATACTAAAACAATAAACTATATAATCTAAACGGACCTTCCAACATTACAAGAACACAAGATAACAAATAAACCAATTTAATGTTATATTAATTCTCCATCTTTGTTTTCAAATCGCCTTCGGCTATTTCGTCAAATCATAAAAAGAAAGACCGTCATTTTTTCCAGCATGTGCGATGTGAACGTTATCGATCGTTCTGTAGTCGCAAATTATGGTCAACCTCATCACTGGACTTGTGAGATTCAAGTCCCAAATACCGTTCAATATCTTTCTCCCAAATCCTCCGCCGTTCCAAATACCATTTCATTTGTTTCAATTGTTTTTATATATTGTTTTCGATGAATTAATTGAACTGATTGAAGGCTATCAACTAAATTGATTAAAGGTTATTCATGAAGTTTTGGTTTTAAATCCCTTTATCTTAGGGTAATCATTCTAAGAACATGAAAACATTAGAGACCAAAACATATATTTAGTCTTTGAGAAAGAAGACTATGGGAAAGATAGAAATGTCCTAACTACGTGCGTATATAAGCTCTAGTTAGCTAGAAATTATTTACTAGTTAAGGATAATTATATTGCAATGATGAAAGTAGGTTAGTTATCTCTTTAACTTAATAATATAAATATACAAATTAGAAAAGATAGAGCCATTTTAAAAGGAGAATAAAGTTAAAGAGTGATGCAAAACCTAGAAATTTAGATTTTTGAAATTTAACAGAAGAGTAAGGACTGTTGTCCTATTGGAATCTTTTTATTATTATTATTTTTTTTTTTTTTTTTTGGCTATTGTGCTTTTGAGTGACGAATTCTCTTTCAAAAATAACAATTAGAGTAATTTAGTTGGCAAATTTATCTTATAGGGTGTTTATATTTCTATAGATTTAATATTTATTTGAAAATTGATATTAGTAGTGATTGAATAATTAATTACTTGCTTATGAATTAATATTAATAGTAATTGAGTGATATATTTGATATAAAATTTGATGAAGTGATTTGATAAAATGTTTGATGACTAATTAAGAATCGTTGTTTACTAACAAATACAAACGAGTAATTTTAGAAATAATGGTTAATCACTCCTCTTCCACCCCAAACAATCATACTTGTAATTTTCCCTTGAATTTATTCTAGGTTTTAATTGAACCATGAGTATATTTCAATCTTCATAAGAGAATAATACAAACTATATTTTCGACCCAGGAAAATGCTGCTATGCTACACTAATTCCAGTTTGTAATAAACAATTCAAAAATATGGAGAGAGGCAGCTTCACAATCAAAAGGGACTGGAATACCAAGTATATTACAAACTAATAAACAAAACAAAATTGAGCATACTAAATTATCATGCACCACTTACATATGATTAGCTAGTCCTTTGAAACTTCATGCTGTCCTCATCAAAGTCAGCCACCTTCCTCTTTTTGGACAAGATTGGATTTTGAGACTTATCGTAGTCGATGCTGAACTGAGCAGCCGTTCGGGCCCTCAATTCTTCCAAGCTCTCACCTTCCTTTGCTCTCTCTAAAACCTGATAATTGTATTAGAGAACTGTTAAAGTAAGGCAGTAGTAGATTCACAAGGTGAGTTCAAGACGGACTTACCAGATGCCGACCATACAAGTGGGTGTTTGAAAGTGCTTGAAATGCATTTTGTGCCTCTTGCTTTGTAACAAACTCCACAAATGCAAAGCCTCTGTGCTTTCCAAACTTCATTGGCAGTCTTAAGCTCTTAATCTGATAAAAGACAAACATTGGCAAGCGCAAAAACTAGAAACATGTAGTATGATAAAAGAAGGGCAGCCAAAGCTTTCGACAACTTCCAAAGTGGGGTAATCAATGAGCAAAAATGCCAAATTATTAATGTTGAGATATGCCTTGAACTATGATGTCTCATTATTATTTAGTCGAGAGTCTCACTACCCAGTCAAGCGAGCGGGGATCTGGGTCATTTGTTGTAAAAAAGAGTTGTATGAGAGTGTATTATATAAACTCTTTTAATCTTAACCCCTTTAGATCGACATTTGTTTATTCTGTTTCTCCTTAATAAAATTGTTTTCCCCTATGTCTGTGGACGTCCCATATCTATTGATTAACCAACCATACGAACGAGGTACTTTGACCCTCCCTAACTCTTAAAATCTTAACTCTCATACAATTCATAGATCATCTCACCACTCACTAAACCACTCTATTTATAACCATAATATGTAACTTCACCTCTAACTAATTACACCCATTCTTCCAATATATTTTTAATATTCCTAAGGCCTAAACATATACCCTCCTTTGAAGCACCTTGTCTTCAAGGTGGGTATACAAAAATCAAACAAAAAACATAAAGCCCAAATAACTCAAAAAAAAATTTCAGCACAGGTTGTTGATGAAGTAAGCCCAAACAGCCCAAAAAATCAGCCTTTCAATGGATCTGTGGCCTTCGCAAAACCGTCTAAATAAAGCCCAATTTAACCAGAAACTTGACCCATCGCAGTTAAACTGAAGACCATATTCTAAATCCATCAACTGGGCAGATGAATGTGCCACAATTTTTTTTAAGACACTCAACCCATTTCCTTTTCAACATCAAAAGCCACGTTTAAACCCTAGTCGTCTGTCAGGTATCGATCTAACCTGCAAGGAAACAACTAACAACACAACACCCCACACACAATATACAACACACACAATCCAGAATACTTCACAGAGATACTTTATTTAATAGGAAACGAGTTTACAAAATTATAGAAGTTGTATACGAAATGGGCACAGCTACAAAACACCTTGCTAACCAGCCATTCGAGAGGGCTGATATCTCTCCTACGCCAAAACTCCTACTAGAATTCTGTTCTCCTTTCTAACCGTTTTCCTTTGGGATTAATACCCCTTGTACCCTGGCTATAATAGGGACCACCTACTTTTTCACTCCCCATTATCCCCTATGCCAGCACTGCTTGATCCTGTTTCTTTCTTGTCTGACATACATGCGAATGTTGGGTGGGGCCACTTCCTTTTTATCTTCTTCCGCTATTTCTTCTAAACTTTCTTCTTCGATGGCTTTCTTACCTTTACGAGCGTACCTATGCCATATCGGTGGCTTAAAAAAAAAATTTAAGACACTCAACCCATTTCCTTTTTCAACATCAAAAGCCACGTTTAAACCCTAGTCGTCATTCTCCCTTTTTCTTTCTTTTTTTTTCTTACTATTTTCTTCTTTTCTAATCGCAACCCTACTACCCGTCCACATATTCTTCCCGATTCTTCGTCTACATTTTTTTCGGTGAAATCTAGTCTTCGATCAACTTCCATGGAAATCTCCCTAAACCCTAAACTGCCATGTACAAATTGAAATGATCTCTTCTTACGCCGATCTCCATTGCGCACGATGGCGCCTCCTCACCAGCATCCACTGTGCACAATGGTGCTTATTCTCCAATTTCCATTGTGCACAACGATGTGTCATCTTCCATTGGACCCGACAATGTCGCTTCCTCGATCTCAACCACAGCATCTACGATCAATAGAGATTGTCGATCTCTTCTTGTCGATAATGCCACAAGATCATTCGAAATTGATTTTTCTTTGGAACTCCAACCTTCATTTTTTTCTTTCCGAACTACCGAATCTTCGAACTCCCCGAACATACAAGTGGTTTCCATCTACTTTGTGTTCTTTTCTTTTTCTTTACCTTCATTAATTTCCTCCATGAAATTTTGAATGTTTCTCCAATGAATTCAAGAATACCACTGCTTTCTATTTTCATGAATGCAATTCCTAACTTTTCTAATTTCTGGATATTCTCCTCCCACTGTGATTTTTTTTATTGTTGACTATGGAGATCAAAATCAAATTTAACGTACACCATTTCTATTGAATCTTCAATTCCTACGGCTACAACTTCAATTTCAACAGAATCAGTTTTCACTGTTCTCCCCAGATTTCTGTATTTTCTTCAACTATAACATCAACTTCAATTTACTCGGCAGCTTTGATTTCCTCTACTTTTTCTTTTTGATCGATTCCTAACAATTTTTCATCTCTTCTTTTCTTGATTGTCTCCCATATACTCTTCAAAGTTTCCAGATCTCCTACCCAACCTATCCCCATGGCCCGAGCGGATTCAAAGTGAAAGATACCAAATTGATAGAACTTGAATCTATTGATTAACCAACCATATGAACATGCACGATAAGCCACATGATTCAAGGTACATGGACCCTCCCTAACTCTTGATATCTCTCAAGCCCTAACTCTCATACAATTCATAGAACATCTTACCACTCACTAGCCAACTCTACCTATAACCATAATATGTAACTATCCTTACAACTAATTTGCACCCATTCCCCTAATATTCTTAATATTCTTAAGGCCCAAACCTATTAAACACATTAAATATATGTTGTCTCTTCCGTTTTCTCTATTTGATTGTTGTTCCAATTTCATAACTAACAAAGACAAGCCCTCAGCCAACAAGAGCTGAACAAGAATTGAGCTCAACTAGGCATAATGTATGAAGTTATGAATTTGATTCCCCCGACCCTCAAATATGGTTGAATTCACAAAAAAACAAAGATAAGCAATCACCTGTCCGTAGGGACTGAACAGCTGTCTTAGATCTTTCCCTGTAGCCTCGAAGGCCACGTTTCTTACAAGTAATTTAGTCGAACTCTTTTCTTGATCTACTTTTCTTTTCCCTTTATCATCCTTCTTGACAAGACACATTTGCAAGACAAGGGCATGGCCATCCAAAACAGTTCCCTGATACAAAGAAAGAAATTTAGAAATATAACATTTGCCTAAAATGGTATGCAATGTAAGAATTTTCTTTGAAAGAACAGTCACCTGCAAGTTGCTACAGACATTTGTAGCAGTCTCCACCGAATCAAATTCTAGAAATCCAAAACCCATCGACACATGTTGTCCTTTTTTTATATGCTTCTTTACCTGGCAGTCAAGAAAGAAGAGAAATGTAAGAAACCTGGAATTTCTTGCAAAATGAACTGCTCCAGATCAAGATATTACCTTGGCACTAGATATTCTTCCTTCTTTCATGTGTTTACTAAAATGCTCTCTCAAACTTTCATCATTCGTTTTGAAGCTGAGGTTCTTGACAAAAAGAGATCGCGACTGAAGAAATAGAACGAAAGTAGAATCAAGTAAATAGACTGAAAAGGCAAGATAACTAAGCTCACATGTCAAAATTAAAGAAAATGTATTGCAGCATAGGCAAGACGCAAAACCAGAAGATACTCAAATATGTACCACTTCACTGAAAAATATTACAAAGACAGAAAAACTCATAAAAGTATAAAGCTGAACGATCTCCATATGCCTGTTAACCTATCAACTATCAAGAGTATCTTAATATTTGGTTTAAATTAACTGTTGAGATCAAGATTTTTCTTTTCCCTTTTTTCATTGTGTTGTTGTGGTTGTGGTTGTGGGAACAAGAAAGGTTCATCAAAACAAACCTCAACCCTGTCGGGGTCAAAATCAACATCAGGTATTTCTTCCACGGCCTGCTTTAATAGTGCCCTCCTAGCATCACCACCATCACTCACTTTCTCGTCCTTCACATTGCCAGCCATTGGATTTTGACTTAGAATATTGTCAGGAGCCCATTCCAAATATAACGGAGCATCCCTGGCATAATGACAGTTGAGTTATGCTCAAGTTTGCAAAAAACTTACTACCAAAAAGGCTGGACATGCTCGCATCAACAATAAGAGAGGTAAAACTAATACCAAATTAAAAAAATTAAAAAAAAAAAAAACATACAACGAAACATCATCATTTTAAGAGTGAGGGCAAAGAATAGCAAAGAATAAAGGTAGCACTAAATTCATACATTAAGATATTTTTTGGCAACCACAATAGGTTGCCCTAATGGTCAAAAGAATTTTGGAAAACTGAGAGACAATAAGTTGAATCCATGATGATCACCAAGGGTGGGCGGATCCAAGGTTCAAAATATTTGATTGTTAATAAAATCCATAGAAAATTAATTTATAGGTAGGTAGGTGATGATCATGTGAACTCGTACTTTTTGTTGGATGCCAAAAACTATATTTTTTAAAATATATTAAAAAGTTATGTTTAGTTCAACTTCACACCCACAAATTAATTGGACTCAAAACTTTCAACCTCTTATCTAATAGACCCGAAAATTTTAAAAACTTCACACCCTCAAGTCTCAATGTAAGGCCACATTTGATGGTCGCCTACCTAAGAATTCATTTCTTACCAATTTCCTTGACACCAAATATAGTAGTGTCATGCA
Source organism: Cyclanthera cordifolia (assembly GCA_037832605.1). Classification (NCBI taxonomy): domain Eukaryota; kingdom Viridiplantae; phylum Streptophyta; class Magnoliopsida; order Cucurbitales; family Cucurbitaceae; genus Cyclanthera; species Cyclanthera cordifolia. Next base: position 12,363,489 of record JBBMEG010000004.1, on the reverse strand, counting down.
ATTGTCTCGTAACTCATAAGATTAGACGAAGTGTGCATAAACTGGCCAATCATACAAAGTTACACTATTAAGATATTTGGAAAACGCTGCCTCAAATCAACCACATAAGATGGCATTTCAATCCAATTTGCCCAATTTCTAACAAGGTTCTCAGAGCACAAAGCACATTCGAGTTTATATGCAACAAAGTACTGTAAGAAAAACAGAGCTTTGAAGTATTCATGCCTTAAACATCCAGGTTTAACAGATGCAAATGTAAATAAAAGGTAAGAGTAAAATAAAACTACCCCATGAACCAAAGCCCATACTAACACGAAGTCGTAACTGTTAAAGGACAAAAAATGAGTAAATACTAGATGCCTTCCCTATCCATGTTACACAACAAAAAGTTTTCAGGCATGGACAAATCCAGATATATATGTTCAGAAAATACATTAATTCATGGTCAATTATACTTTATTTATAATATAGATAAAGATATGATATTCGATGGACTACAACACATTTCCCGTCATCCACACTCAAAGAAACAAAAAATAGGAAAACTATTAAGGAAATCCTTAATGTTTGATGCGGAATTGTAGAGTAATTATGAATGAGGGGTTATTTTGAGTGATTAGAAAAGTTTGAGTTTTAATAATAGCCCGCATGGATGTGATTATTTGTAGGGAAGTTGCAGTTAATAGCTCGTTTGCATGTTGATTTTTGTATCGGGGTTGCAAACAAACGCTCATTTGGATGTGGTTATAAATGACTTATATTTTGAGGGGTTAAAAATAAGTGATTAGAAATGAAAGATTAGAATTGAGCGTTAGAAATGAATAATTATGTTGAGTGGTTAGAAATGAGTGATTAAACATGAGTGATTATTTAAAGTGATTAGAAATGAGAGATTATTTTGAGTGATCGTATAAACTCGTTTGGATGTAGTTGTTTGAAAATAAGTTGTTAATGCTCATTTATAATAGCTCATAAATAACGTCAAACAAACACCCTCTAAAAGGTCAATTTAGTCTATGATTTTCCCATTGTCTGGTTCCCAAGGAAAGAACTTCCCATAAAATTAGAATCGAAGAAATTCTACGTCCCTCACAAGCAAACAAAAAACCTGAAAACTATTGAAGAAAAACCTTAAAAGGTTAAATTAATCTAAGAATTTCCCATCGTTTGTTGTCATGTTAACTTCTCATAAAATTAGAATTGAAAATTTTTATTATATACATTCATTAGTTGTGATAATAAGTTGTTCTAAACTTTATGCAACATAAAACACAAATTCAATCCTTTTTCATCTCAAAAGTGAAACAACATAATATTCTTTTATCGATAACGTCTGAACGATAAAATGCAACTTCATTGAGCATATGCCACTAAAGTAAAACAAATGGTCTACAACATACATGAAAAGAGAATGAGCTTACTTGTATCGCTTGTATGCCAAACCTTTAAATGCAGCGCGAGCTACAGATGGCTCTAGAAAAATAACCTGAATATCAGAATAAAAGTAGTTCAAAGATTAGAAGATAGAGGGGAAATAAAGTAACATGATAATGTTTATCATTGACGTATAATGATTCTATAATTGGTGGGCATCGATGAAAATGGAAATCAATCATAATTGGCAGGCGATATGAAAGTTATTTTTGGTAAGATTGATCATAAAAGTGTTATAAGGAAAACATTAAATCTAAGATATATCAACTTGTAATATATGTATAGCAACAATTACCAAAGCCAATATCTTTGTTGGAGGAAGAATGATTTTATCTATACTCCCAAATTTCCCAAACATATTTGCAAGTTCTCCTTCAGAAGAACCATAAGGCAAATTTTTCACAATAAGAATGTGATTGCTTCTTTTGTGTCCATCGGCTTCACCAGAAGCAAATTCCTCTAGAGATTCAACATTTACTCCAGCATTTGTGAGAGCCTTCTTTGTCTCTGCAACCACTTGAGTTTCACCCAAAGCAACTCTTACAGCAAGATCATCAGCCTCCCGGTCCAGTAATTCACCCTTACTAACACCATATTTTCTAGCAATATTTTCAACAACCTATAGAAAAAGAAGACATCGATGTGACTGACAACAAGCTTGCAACACAAATTTATCTTTTATAAGAAGGTGGTAGGATACATTCTTAACAAATTTTGGACAAACTTAAAGGTAATATTTTTATGAGATTTTGGACTGTTAGAAAGTGTGGGCATCCATCTCAAAACCAATTGGCAATGAGAGGAGTCGCCCACCTTGTGTTATATGTGGCTAGAGGACTCCCCACCTTACCGATGTGGGATATTTGAGATCCTCAACACACCCCCTCAAGATGGGGCCTCTTCGGGGCTCACCAATCTTGACTCGGATCTCAATTTCGTTTTATTGGACCGAATACCCGTTTGGGCTTAATGGGCTCTGATACCATGTTAGAAAGTGTGGGCATTCATCTCAAAACCAATTGGCAATGAAAGGAGTAGCCCACCTTGTGTTATATGTGGCTAGAGGACTCCCCACCTTACCGATGTGGGATATTTGAGATCCTCAATATGGTCAAAAGCCAGGGATACGAAGACATCTAGACCCAAAGATCACCATTAGATCACCACCTAGGAATTTCTCTCAAAATGTCATATAATGTTCAATCATATAGAAGTATCTTTGTAAAAATTACTAATTTAAAATGGATTTACTATAGGTTTCTGATAAGAACCAAAATATATTGATAACGAAATTACCAAGAACTACAAGATAATCTAAGTTTTAATAGGACTTGGAACCTCCCATCTCTAGAGAATCATCTCTAAGAGCCCTAATAAAATTCTTCAAAATATGGATATCCTTCCCCTCACACAACCTCTATATTTATAATTAAAATCCCTAACAAACTCTCTAACTATTTTCTTATATGCTCCTTTAATATTCATGAACCCTTCTAAGGCCCAACCCTATCAGTTTCTCAGTGACTTTATTTTATCTACAGAATTTAAGAAACTTAATAAATAAAAAGCATTTTAAAAATTGATTAATGTAGAACGTTGTTTGAAGAAACACGGTTATTCAAAAGTGACTTTTGATTGACCGAAAATCTTCAAAACATTCAGTATGAAAAAGTAACATATTTATACACTAATAGAATCACTTGGGATGGGATGTAGTACAACCAAACAAATTTGTTATTTAAAGCACTTACAAGATATATGATATAAAACATTATAGTCAAAAACATTTTAAGAAAAGTGTTTAAACTATGAAACCCGAGCCTAATAATCTTTCTGCAATTCAAATTGTGTCTCTTTCACTCATGCAATGCCTTTTATATGGCTCAACCACTTAGTCACCTAATTTATCTTGTACTCTTTTCTTTTACGAAAACAATGATCCAAAAAAAGCAAGTAGAAAGAAGTAATGACTAGGTTATGTCATACCGTATCAGAGCGCATGAATAAACTATTCCATGCTTTTGAATTTCCACTAGCTTCAGATGCTTTTCTCTCTTCCTCTCTCTTTTGCTTGAAGGATTTTGACCTCTGGCCCTCTACAATATTTTCCCTGTCCAGTGAGTGATATTCTCCATTAAATATATTTGCAATAGCATTCAAAATTGAGAAATTCAAGCGCAGAAAATATATACTAATGGAACTTACTCGGGTTTCTCGGATGTTTTCCTTAGTTGAGCAGGCATGACATGCAATAATCGCCCTTGGAAAATTGAATTGTCCAATTCTTCAAGTGCCCTACAGTTAAATTGATTTCTTAATGGACCCAATTTTTAAGAAAGTATAAGATGTGACGAGCACAAAACCAAGCATATTCCTCAACTTGAAGTTCAAAAGAAAGCAAGAGAGAAAAGAACCTTTCTTTCAAAAAAAACACTACGAAATATTAGTTATTTCAAGCTTTAGTTTTCCCAAAGCACTCCAAATTAGACAAGTCATGGAAGGCTTGTCTTTATGCAACATAAAACTTAGAAGCGCTTAGAAAGTTTAATAAGGCAACTATACATTCCTGATTGTCCGTTAAAACCACAATAAATACAATATGTCAGTAGAAACAGTGAAACTAGTAAAATATTTTTCATTCAACAAACATATACCTTTCTGCAGATTCTGCAAGAGTGTAAAGGATATAAGCAAAGCCTTTAGAGCGTCTTGTATCTTTATCCACTACAAGATGTACCTCAGAGATAGTGCCATATTTTTGGAAATGCTCTTCTAATTCTTCTTCGCTGATATAATAGTTCAAAATACAACAAAACATTTTGATTGCAGCGAATTTGTATGAATAAAATATAATAAAAACAAAGAAAGGGAAGTTGAACGACTATAGATTGCTAAAAGGATTGGATTATTACGTTGCTGCATATGGCAGATTACGAATAAAAAGCCGCCCGCTCTCCACCATTTCATTCCTCTTATCCTCCATAGTTGATGAGGATTTCTCCATGCAGAGTACTTCTGCCTCACAAAGATTGGAGTGGTCCTTTTCTTTGGCTTTGGTTTTTAGTGATAGTTTGGAATCTATGATCTGAATATCCTTGTCTTTAGCATCCTCATCATTATTATCATCATCACTGGCCTCTGAATCTGACCATGTTTTCTTCATCCTGCTTTTAAAATATTCCATATCTGAAAGTTTATCATCGTGAGCAGAGTTCTTACGCAATGCAGTTTGCATTTCTTCAGCTTTAGCTCCATCAACATTCACCAACTCAAGACTTTTTTTATCCATATTTTTCATTTGACTTGGTTTCTCCTTTACTTTTCCATTCTGAGAACCGTCTTGAGCTATCAAAATGTCATTTGCCCACGATTTTGAATTACTTCGAGGACGTGTCACTTGAAGAAATTCTTGGACTTTAAGGTCATCATCTTGAATACTCAATTTAAGTCTGTCTCCATCTTCTTTGGATCCCAAAAAACTTGAACTTTTTTCATCTTCTACTTTAGGCCCATCTTTGGACTCTCTTTTTTCTTTTGAATGTTTACTCCAAGGTCGGGGAATTTTTGAATCCCCAACTTTCCATGCAATCTGGAAAGAAAAGCATGATTAATAACAATCAAAGTCAAAGACTCAACAAATGAGTCATTCTTTATGGACTGAGGGTTTTAGATAACATTGCTCTTATCTATGCACTCTAAACAATTATCTTTACACAAGCCAAAACCAGTGTTTTAAAAAGCCCAAGGTTCACTGAGGCACAATGTTCCTCCGGAGCCTAAGACGCAAGGCGACGGCTTTTTTACTTAAAGCACACTATATAAAATAAAAACAATATACATATGTGTGTGAATATATGCACGATCAAAACACTTTTCATGGAAAAAAATGAAGTTTTAACCAATAACATTATATAAAAAAAAACATAACATAAGATTCAACTATTAACCTTAATTTCATGGGAAGAAATGAAGTTTAACTGTGATAACTCTTATTTTGTCAAGTTTACCTAGGATTTAAGCTAAGGAGGGCATATAATAATTTGGTAAAATGAGGAGGGGTATTTTGGTAAAGTGTAAGTCAAGGTTTATATAGGTAAGGTTGTGCAAATCCCTAGAGTGAACAGTGATTCGAGTTTTAGCTGCCAGTTAGAGTGGTCTTGTCCGAGCTTCACCTTGTCGGGCCAAGTTTTTCGTCGGATTCTTTTCAGTTGGCGAGTTTGGTCGTCGGTGTCACGTGCAAAGGTCGGGAAGGAGAGCAAGCAAGGCGCGGCCTCGAGTTTGCAGTCGTCAGAGTGGGGTTTTTGATTCGCTCTCGCTAGAGTTGTTGCGTCGTCTAACCAGGTGAGGGCCTCACCCTTTTATCTTCTTCGGTGCAAGTTGAGAGAACCCAACGCCCGTATCACTTACGCCTCCCTCGTTTGAACGCTACCCACGTGACCACCCTTCCTCCACCACCTCACCCTCACGTATCAGCTTCCCCCCCCCCCCCCCTGAAGACCACCTTTTCCCACTATGAGGGAAAAAATAGAGTAGGATCCAATGAAGATGGTTGACACCAGAGATGGGTGAGTGACACATAAGCATTGATAAGGAATCAATGAGAAAAATACAAGAGTAAATCGATTAAGTACAAGCTCGCTAGTGTGAAATACAAAGAAATGAGTGACTATTTTGAGGGATTAGAAATGAGTGATTACAATAGCTTGATTGGATGTGATTGTTTGAAGAAATGTTGTGAAAACTCATTTGTAATAGCTCATTAATTACCTCAAAAAAACATACCCTTGAGTATTGCTCAAATCATCAATTATGTGTACAGTTCGGTTCAAATTTTTACAATGGCATGGCAAGACGTAAGAGTTTGCTAGCAAAAGATTTTCCCATACAACAAGAGAAGATACAAGGCCTCACGAATTATGTAAATACCAAGAGAGATAAAAACAATGAATCAAAAAAAAAATAAAGAGAGATAAAAACAAATACAAAGGCAAACAACACAACAGACCTCACATGCAATCCTGTGAGTATTGAGAAATGATTTGTTGAAGTATTGTATCGCTTCTTGAGCTTCAAGTTCCGTACGAAACCCAATGAAAGCAAATTGTCGACTCTTTCCATCCCTTTAAAATAAAAAGGTAAGAATAAAATAGAATATTGTAGCCAAAGTCCATGAGGAAAAATCATTATTATATCTTTAAGGACCAACACAATACAACACAATCAAAGGAAATAACATTTAAATAAAATAAAACTTGGGTAGGAAAAATACTTGGTTCGCATTAGCTTAACATCTGTAATCTCTCCTTTTTCAGAGAACAATGTACGAAGCCGATCATCATCTATGTGCTTTGGCAAATTCTTCACGCATATCCTAGACCTGTTATGCAAATAAAAAACAATCAAAATTTCTTTCAAATAAAACGTCATTTGCCAAGAGAGCAACAGTACATCTAAGTGTTTATTTGAGCAGATCTTTCTAGAATCATACGAATTCTAAAAACTAAGAAAATAGTGAGCTTACGTTGTTTCTGTCATTCTAACTTTGAGGCAACCGGACAAATGAGGCTCCTGAATACCCAAGTGAAGAAACTTACAGGACTAGATGTAACCTGAACGAAAGCATAAACAAAAAGTGTAAGTCTGTAACGATGGTATGTTACCAACTTAACAACCATTACGCCCCTAAAACTTTGACAGCTTAACAATACAACTATGTCTATCAATAGATTCACATGAGTACCTGTTCAAACAAGTAAGCAACCAAGTAAGGAGGGTTCGACTTTTATCAACTTGCAATTTTATATTCAAGAACTAGTTGAAGCAAAAAAACAACAAACTACACCCTCAATACAATAATCAACTCAGACAAATCAAAAAAAAACAATCTTGGTCAAAAAGGAAATTCCAGCACAAACTAAGACCTATCAACTAGCTGAAAGAAACAGTAATCTAAGCTACTGGTTCTTCAACTCAAACAAATAATCACCTACAAAACTGTTGGTGGGCCAGTACATAACACGAACTGAAATTTATTGCATAATGCAAATACGACATGTTTCATGCAGTCAAACAGACAGACGAAGTAGAAACTACTTGCATAAAGTTCTCCAAATAATATTCAAAAGGTTTCAAGAATCCAAATTCACAGTTGCTCGAACACCCAAGGCCAAAAGAGTGCTCAACAGATTTCAATAGATACAACCAGAGCTCCTAAACACCTAGCAAATAGATTTAACACGGTATAGACAGCCACCGATCGAGTTTCATACTGCCAACACAAACAATTTTACCAATGGGCAAAAAAAACTAAAATTAACAATAAGAAAGTGTCGATTGCAATTGAGCCTTGAGAACTACAAAATAATAATAAGAAAAACAAAGTTGTAACTCCAATAAGGAAGGGATGCGACTAACCGGACAAAGAAAACGTAGACAGAGCGACAAGGAAGGTGAGAAATTCACGTCTCGGAGTTGAGGTTTCGTCTGGGCTTCGGGTGGTGGGAGAAGGGGCTCTGGCGGCTCTTGTTACAAATAGCAGGAGATTTGGGAGGAATTAGAGATTTATTTCAAAATAAATAAATAAATAAAAATTAGAAATATAGTTAAATGTATATTAAATTATAGTGAAAATCTGTTAAAAGATTACAAAAATATATATTAGCATTTAAAAGTAGTCTATTTATTATTTTAATCAACATTATAATATGTAATTGACGTTTTTGCTATAAAATTGAGTATGGTTGAAATTTAAGAATACATTTTTTTTAAGTAAAATTGTGAGCATGCGCTATTATCTTCAAATAATTATAAATGTAATAAAATTTTAAAATATTTCTATACATAGGTGTTGATACAACATTATAAATATTGTATTATAATAAAATATGTGATATTATTCATTAATATAGTCATTTGCTAAATTTTTTCAGAATAACTAAATTTATAATTAATTTATAGGTCTAACTAGTTTAGTAAGTTTATTATTTTTCAATTTTGAAATATTGAGCTAAAAATTAGAGCAAATGACTATTTTTTCATTCATTTTAATCAAATTTAGTACTAAAAATTTAAAAAATATATATAAATATTTTTATTAATTTTATTTGATCAAATATATATACACATGTGTAATTGTGAAAGCAACTAAAATTTTAGTCTCAATTCCTTTGATTTTTTTTCAGGTGATTGGTCTGGACGAACGTAATCGCCGTATAGTATGATTAATTATTAAAAAAAAAAAAGCAACTAAAATTTTATTTTCTTTTACGATTTATTTTTTAAATTTATGGTTCTAATGATAAAATTGATAATAATTGGGTTATCAACACTTACCTATTTTATTGCAATTTTATTTATTATTATTATTCTAATTTCGAAAATAGTATTTATTGGGAAAAAAAAATCTTTTAAATTTTGGATCTAATTTATATTTTGTCTATATATTTTAAAATTGAATAATTTTATCCATGATTTTCAATAATATTCACTCGTAGTAATTGAGATAATGTTGATTAGATTAATTTTAAATTTCAATATATATGATAAATTGATTATTATATTTTTTATGTGAGCTTCATTTTTTAAATACACTAAAAAATACTAAAGTGAGTATTATTGAAATGTTAAAGCGAGCAGAGCATAATGATTAAGAATTTTCAATTTTGAAATATAGGGACCAAAGTGAAATTATACTTCAAACTTAGACAAAAAGTAAGTATTATTGAAATGTCATGAATAAAAATATTATATTTTAAAATATATTGAGCAAATTAAAACTAAACAAATACTAAAAATGTTATTTTCCCTTTATTATATCATTCTAAACAATACAATTTTTTTAGAGATGAAATAGTATATATGGAATATTGGTAAATAATGTGTTAAAGATAAATTTAAAATATCAAAATCCATTATTATCTAGATTGTGATAAACCGTTTTGTTATTTATTTAATATATTTATTAATAATCATCAATACATACAACAACTAGTACATAAACTTATGAGAATTTACATGTCAATATAATTATATCACAACTTGTTTAAAAATTCATTTATAATAAATTTTGGTTTCAATTTTTAAAAATTCCTAATCTACCCGTCTCCAGCTACATTCTCTCTCCCTTTCGTTATTTTCATCCCTCCTACGATATTGCTTCTTTGTTTCGTCTGATGTGCCTTCCCTTTAATAATATCCTCTCTTAGAGTTATCGCAACTCCCAGTTGGTATTGCTCATGTATTATAAAGTTTACAATCCAATTTGAATTGTATTACTATTGTATTTATACAAATCAGCGTATTATTATGATAATCATCTAGGTATTATTATCGTTAGCATGTGCTTACAACATATAGAGTATTAAATTTGTATTTTAACATTGGTTTTGGTATAGCATAATAGAGTAATTGTAATACAATATCAACTATCAGTATTATATTGTAACAAAAAAATATTAATATAGTATTGTATACGTATTGGTATTATACATGTATTTTTCATGTTCTATATAATAGAAACTTAATGTTGCAGACCATAATATTGGGGTTTTTTTTACAGCCGTCATTATCCAAAATCTATGACAAGTTTTAGAATCAAATATCATTAATACATGGATAAATGTGTTCAAACTTTCCTTATATAACAAAAGATATTATAGTAAATCAACAAACATTTTAATGCACATTAAGAGCTTGTTTGAATATTTATGCAATTTTTTTAAGAATCTGACAAAAATGTAATAATTTTGTCCTATTTAAATATTTATGCAAAGTTCCCTATATTATAAAGATATCATTTTTAATCAATTTATAGAATAAATCTTTATATTAAATTTAGACCAAATATATAATTAGATCTATTGTATTAATTAAAATGTTTATTAAAAACATATTTTTTCTTATTAATAAATTTACGAAGTTCAAAACTTCCATTTTAAACAGACTTTCAAATATTTAGACTACAAGATTTATCCCATCAAAATTTTGGATATTTCAAATATTCAATTCAGTTTCTATCTTTTAAAATAACCCTTGAAATTTTTATAGCCAAGTTCAAGTATACAGGCAGCCAACTCGTTAACAAAGACAGCAAAAACAGAGTAATATTATCACCTGTTTTTCTATATTAGAAATGGAAAAAAAATGCAAATTCATTTTATAGCCAAGTTCTCTTCTTGTGGAAAAATGCTTCAGTATTCATTAAAGAATTTTACAACTCTTTTGGTAATGAATTCTCAAGGAAAACAAACAACTCCTTCGGCCATGAAGCTCACTCGTATAATATTACCAACAAATAATGAAAAATAAGCTAATAATTCAAAATTAAATAAACTCGATTCTATGTACCCTAACACTGGTCGGAGATCAATTTCAAACAAGTTTTGTACATTTGTTTGATTTGGCTTGACAGTAGACAATTTAAGACGAATTCTGGAACCGAGCAAGTGCTTTCTTATGGATAAGAGTATTGTAGCTGTCACCGGCCTGTATCTCGAGGCTTGGATCTAACTTCTTCTGCTGACTCCCGAGTCCAGCCCTGCTTTCCATGGCTTGTGCCTGGACTGGCTCCGTCATTCCACTTCCATCCTTACCTAGACCCTGGACATAAAATTACCAGAAAAACAATCCCATCATCAGAATGATGATAGCAACTACCCACATTTCATGGGCTATACATGTAAAGTTTGAAAGAAAAAAGATGATAAAGTCTATACATTCGTGAGTAAGAGTAACTTATATGCACTTCGACTGTTCTCATACGATAAACTGTCTGAAATTCTTAGCTCCTCGACCACTACACCAATCATAATCACTCCAATGACTACAATCCAACTTACCCATTCTAATTATCTATATTTGGAAAGCTCAATACGGAAGAAAACGGATTAGGCAAACAGAGGCATATGCCAAATAAGATAATAAGAACAAAGGAAACATTACCGAGCCTTCATGCCAGCCCATGCTACGGAGCATCCTGTTGCCCATGTTACTCTCATCAATTGCTTTATCTGCCGTAATCACTTCAAAAGTGTTGAGATTTGCATCCCCACTCACACGTCCTCCGCCAACACCAGGAGGAAAAGGCATAGCATCCAAAGAACCTTTTTTGACTGAAATATCTCGATCTTGAAATTCACAAATAGGATAAACAAAGAGGAGATCTCACATGTCAATATGAAAATTCTGAATAAAGCATCGTCTCATCAACCCAGATAACAAACTCAGTCATCAACCCAGCGCTAATCATGAAGAAAATGAATCTGAAGGTATCAAGTGCAATGGTTCGAAATATAATTTGGTTTCAAGGAAACATTGTAGAATCTCTTACCATAAGATGAAACTCTACACTAAATAGAAGCTAAAATGATAGAATGGCTTAAAAAACAAACATAAGTCAAACAGGACTTACTCAAATCCCCAAACTCAAGGTTGTACAGATCATCCCCAATAAATGTCGACGAGCCATATAAACTTCTCCTTTCAGCGGCGCGATCTCTGTAGCTGGTCTGTGGTTGCTCCCTACTTCCAGAAGCAGGTTGTGGCATTTCAGAAAACCTTCTCTTTCCACTTGCAGAAGTCGCAGGAAATGTGTAAGAACCCAAAGCAGAAGCATCTGTTCTAAAGGAACATGTGCTAGAGGGAGTAAGAGTATCAGCAGTGAACAATGGAGTTGAATTGGCAGCACTTGAAGTGGAGACCACAGTGGAGGATGTTGGATACAAGCTATCTGATTTCACAATACCCCTCCCAGAACCTCTGATAACACCCATCAAAGTTCTCCCCGAGCTGTTACTCACAGGTCTAGGCTTAACCTGGGATTCAGGAGCAGCAACTGAAGCAGCTCCCAAGTTGAATGAAGTGCTCTCCATTGAGATTTGACCTTCAGCTTTTGGCTTACTCTTCATGGTTTGTCCAACAGGGAAAGACTTATCTTCAGTTGATGTTAATATTCGATTTTCATCAAGCGCCACACGAGTCGCTTGGCCTTCATGACTTCGTTGCTTCCACATTGTCAAAACATTACTCATTTTCTTTTTACTAGCCAGTATACTACTTTTAGAAGCAAGCTTGATCTCTTTGGCCCTTTCTTTCTCCCTTTTTTCTGCGGCCAGGGCTGCTGTTGCTGCAGCATGGACAGCATCTGGCAATGAGGCTGCCTTCTCAACCGATGTAATGGTAGCTACTGGCGCAAAAATCACAACTTTTTTATTACTTGATCCTTCTGTTGTCTTTGGGAACTCACTCACTTTTCCAGAAGCAGAGCTCTCCTCTTGATCATTGCGGGGGATATATTCCTTCTTTTGATGGTCATAAGTGTACCAAATTCCCTTGTTACCGTCGTAGTACAAACCTGCATAATAAATGTGAAAACTAAGTTTTGAAGCTTAACTTCTTATGAAGTGATAATATGTTATAGCTCATCAAATGGTGTGTAAATAAAACCCTCTACTAGTTAGTTTTACTTTTTTTTTAAGATTTATGGCTAGCTACAAAGAACTCTTGTGGCTTGGCCTTCTTAAGACTATTTTTATCAGAACAGGTTCTTCCTATCATGTTTAGATGCTTTATAGGCTTTATTTAGGGATTTTATTATTTTGTTTTGAGTACCGTTATGGCCAACTCAAGGTTGTAGCAAATTATAAATATTTTATGAATCATTTTGGGCATTTATGTGCCCAGATCTTTGGTATTTATCTGGTTGGACTGGACTCTATGTGATTGATGGATTTTTCATTCTCTAAACCACTCACTCGTTTCTTTTAAAACTCAATCTAAAATCCTTCGAAAATAAAATAGTGAAATGTGATCCTTGCTTGCAAGAAATTTCTTACTACGGATAGATTTCCAAGATAAACTTCCAGATCTACCAAGTACCTTCACCTCTCTAATATACCTCATTACTTCTTTCCAAGTTCACTCTCAAGGCCACAAACACACAAGTATTCAATACTCAATTTAATCCTAAAGAATATTTGTGTAGAGAATAGAAAATCAAAAGTTGGTCTTTTATCATAAAAATAAAAAGAAAAATCATCCTCGTATCTTATTTTCGGTAGGAAACAGACTCTCCCTAGTATTTGGCAATTACTAGGAAAGAAAATCAAAAGTTGGTCTTTTATCAAAAAAATAAAAAAATATTCGATGCTCAATTTAATCCTAAAGATTATTTGGGTAGAGAATAGAAAATCAAAAGTTGGTCTTTTATTAAAAAATAAAAAGAAACCATCCTCGTATCTTATTTTCGGTAGGAAATAGACTCCCTAGTATTTGGCAACTACTAGGAAAGAAAACTTCCATGAACCTACAATAAAAAACAGGAACGGGAATGTTAAGATTCACACTCAAAGAGTCAAAGACTAAGAAAATTAAAAACAAAATTTAGAATGATGCAACCAAATAGTAGCAAAAATATTTTTTGGTCACAATGGGATAAGGGCGATCTCTATCTAGAGACTTACCTGTATTTCCGTCATAATAGAACCCAGAAGCCGCATCATAATAGTAACCTGATGCTTCATCCCACACAAAGCCGGATTGCAATGCAGAATCATGACTTTGAATTGACACCTCCTTACCTCCTTGTTCCTGGCCACCATTAGATTGCTTGTCGTCTGGGTTGTATTCCTTTGGTGCCCATCCCACAGCATCATACTAAAAAACATAAAAGAATAATAATGATGCACAAAATACCCCTAGAAGTAAATAATACACTAATTTGAATCCCGTTAATCACAAGATTTATGGATCCTATAATACTGCAACAGAAGTTAAAACTAAGCAACAAGGATAAGAGAATAAGAGAAAACTGAAGTGTTTGTAAAATGAATAAACTGGTGAAAATCTAAAGAAAAAAAAAAACTTTAAGATACCTGCTGAGCAAATGTTGCCGCCTCAATTGCAGCAACCGCAAGGCTGCTTGACTGTGAAGATCCAGACGGCCCTGATCCTGGACCAAGAATGCTCTTAGCATATGCTACTCGTAAACTTTGTCCATTCTTCTCAAGGGTTGTGCCATTTGTGGCATCAAGAGCTTTGGTAGCATCCTCCACCTACAAAAAGTTAAAACCTCACAATAAAATATAACTCCTCTATTTTGAATAGCGTATGCTAAAATGTTTTTTCTATCATTAGAATTTAAGCGATCAATATTTACAAAAACACATGCACACATCATGTGTGTGCATGTGTGTGGGAGGGAGATTCAACTATGCCTAGTAAATCAATCTCCAGGAAACAAGTAAAAATATTGAAATAAAGCAAATAAAAGAAAATATATCATCATCAATTACAATCCATTTTGTAGGAAAAAAAAATACACTGCAAATCCAATAAAAAAAAATAATCTTACCGAATGGAAATGAGCAAATGCAAACCCTCTAGAAACATGAGTGAATTTGTCTCTAACCAAACGAAGATCCTGCAAATATTTTTTAAAAGAACCAGGTTATTAGAATGCAAAGCATTTACGTTGTCAATGACCTCATAGAACTTGCAAAGACCAGCAGGATAAAACCCTTAGGGTGTGTTTGGGCCCCATTTAAGTAAACGGCCGATTGGGTAAGAACGAGCCTCAACTCCAGTAATTTAACATTTGTTTGTAAGAGATGTTCAATTAATAAAATGTAATAAACAAAAGAGAGGATAACAATTAACCTATCCACTTAGCCGAAGTAATCTATAAAACTAAAATGCATCGACCCTCACACTAGTAACCCGTGAATATTCTATTGAATTCCTACCAAGTATACGACAAACCAATGGAAAATACAGTTACTTGGCCAAACCAAACACATAACTTTCCTCCACAAATGGAGGACCCAAAACAACTACATCCATCATCCCTCAAATGAAATTAAAACTAGAAAGTTCCAAGAAGATAACAAAATCTACTACAAGCAACCCCTGACCAAAAAGGCATAACCACAAAAGATAATTCACATCTTCTACAGTCTACACCGCCACCTACATAAGACATGCAATTTCAAACCAACAAACAAATGTGAGGCTCTCTGAAAAATTCCAAGTGTTAATCATCCTCGGTACTCTTAGCCAAGAACAGAAACTTAAATCTCTTTTAGGAGATTTTCTTTTCTTTTTAGGGAAATTCCAGGCTTGACCAAAAGAGGAACATGAATATGTGCATGAGAGAGAAACAACACCAAATGAAGGTACATACGCCAGACAAGAAAAGACTTTTGACAACCAAGGAAACCACATTCAATGGTTCGTACCATTCAGGAATCAGGATAGAGGACAACTAATTGTAATAAATATGAAAGGGAAACTAGGCCCTTGAATAAGGGTGAGGGAGTTTTCGGAAAGAGCTTAAGGATAAAAAAGTGAAAACTGTGACGGTGTGACCAACATGTGCCTGTTTAAAACGAAAAGATCATATAAAAATTGAACTACTCACTCACGCAAATAGATGTTTTTTTTGTAGGAAACAATACTTTCATTGATAAGATGAACTACATCAGTCACACATATAGGTGTCAAGGATAGAAAGTCAAGAGATAATCAGAAGTCACTTCCCCTAGGTTCAATCACATTTTTCCAAATAAATTTTACTGCATTACTCTGTTTTGGACCCAATTCATTTGTCTGAGTCGAAAACTTGTCCAACTCCAGTTTGGTGATTAATACAAAAATGAAAGTTCAAAATAAAACTACTTTACCTTAACAGGAGCATGTTTAGAAAACTCATAGCGAAGCATTCCCTCGTCCGCATTTTCATCCAATCCTCGAACAACCAAAACATGAGTTGGACCTACTTAAAATCAAATTCAGCTCACTTCATCCATGAAAATGAAAGAGAAACGGCTTAAAGCCAGAATATAGACTAACCTGCATCTTGTCCTTTCTTTCCTAAAGATGAATGATTAGACATATTAATATCTACCGGTGGCGCATCATCAGTCCGAGGATCATTACACTGCATAAAACAATGATGGTTGTTGCAATATTAACATGTGACATGTCTGTTCTTTAATGCCTCTTTGTCCACGCACACAGTCAAAATACTCAAGATCAACACAGTCAAAGCCTAGAATATTGGGATATGGTTCTGAGACTGATTTTCTAGGAATAATGAGTGAAATGAAAGAATTGCAAATAGAGAGGCACTATGCGGCCACCGATAGGGTTTTACCACTTAATTATAACTATAGTTACTGACCTTTCTTATTTGAATTGGGAAGCTTTTACATAAAGAATTTTTATTTGTGTAGATTATAATGCTTCATTACTCAAGTAAATGAGCTTAAATAAGAAACAATAGTTAGATATCGAGCTACCAAGTACAAAACCCAGAAACATGGTTAGAGATCTCTACAACTACAACTCAAATTCCAATTATTAAAAGTGGAACATAGAAGAAATGTTGAAAAAACCTGAAAACAAGATGTTCGGCGTGCAAAATTTACACAGCCGCATATTGTGCACATCCAATCAGATGGCATTGCCATGTTCTTGCTAAAATGACCAGATCTCATAGTATTTTCGGCAGCAAAAGACCCTCCTGCACTCCCAGTTGGCTTATTACTGCAATACATAACAGATGAAAAAACAAAATAAGCTAGCAATAAATAGTTCATGGATTCGAACTAGCCAAAGCATACATTCAACCAAAATGATATTAAGAACTGAACAAAATTCAGAAAAGACTATCCCAGTTTTCTGAACTCCAGGGAAATAAGAAATAAACAACATTCAAGGTACCTAGACAATTAGACAAATGCCAGTCTTATCCAATTCAGTGTTATATAAATTACGGGGATAAACTAACATACCTGTACTCAAAGAAAAGCTTTCTTCCATCAACAACGAGACCATCATCACCAATCTTATCCATCATTGTATGTGCTACTCCCTATTTCATCAATAGGAACAATTATACATATCCTAATCCACCTGCAAAAACATACTATAATCAACCAACACAAATTCTAAAGAATTGTAGTTACCACAGATGGGAAATCGATAAATGCAAAACCGCGTGAAATGCCAGAACTGCGCTCTTTGATAACGCGTATATGACAGAGAGGTCCCCATTCCGCCTATGACGAAGCATTTAATCAGGATCTAACGAAGTTCAAATCCACAGTGTAAGCCACAAGCACTAAAATAAAATATCAAGCTTAATATTACAAGGATTGGGTAGAGATCTTCTTCAGTGGTCTTTTGAGAAAGACCCTTCACAACTACAGTGGCAGATGGAGCCTACATGAATATGTTAAAAATCAATCAGTTTTATTCGCTCATAAATAATTAATAAAAACAATAAAGTGAGACAAAAAAAAAATACCACTGAATAATGATCACGCTCTTGTTTCTCTTCCTGATTTCGCTTCTCAGAACTTTCATGTCGATCGTCATTATAGCTATCTTCTCGATGATTTCGTCCATGGCTTCGATCTCGAGGAGATCTTGATCTAGAACGATCATCACGTCCACGAGACTTAGACCTATCGTGCCATCTATAAGAACTTTGATTCCTATCCCGACTAGAACATCTCTTATCTTGGTCACGATCGCGTGATTCACGCCTTCTCCAATTAATCTCTCTGCTACTGCCTCTATCATAATCAGAATCATAACGATGTCGCCCATAGTCATAATCCCTCTCATAACTATCATCTCTCTTTTGATGGGCCACATTAGACTTGTAGTCATAATCAGCATATGCATATTCATCATGCTCACGACTCCCAAATCTATCTAGCCTGTCAATTTCATTATCACGGAGATTACTGAGATTACGATAACCATTGCGAAATCTATCAAAATCCTGATATGTATCAGTTTCATGTTCATTAAAAGCATCCAAGTCATGGTATGACTCATTATATGGTTTCTCATGTCGCCTTGATGCCCTATCAATAGGGGGGTATTCATCTTCATAACTTCTCCTCCTTGATTGAGACCAAATGCCAGAAGCGGAAGGTGCTGATGGTGGATAGTCTTCCCTATTGGAAATATCATGGTGAAAGGCATCTCTTGGGTAACTGTTATCTCTTGTATATCGTTCATCTAAGAACCTTCGCTCATCGTATGCTCCACCAACCCTGCAAAAAATGATAAAGAAATGGGATGGAAGAAACATATGTGACATAATAGAACTAAATTTTGAAAGGAAAAAAAAAAAGAAAAAAAAACAACGTAATATGAATGGGAATCCACGAGTAGTACTACGCTACAAGTAACCAAACCTCAAAAGAAAATCAGTGATCAATGCAATGGATATATATAAATGCAACTGAACTATTCCAAATTTGTAAAGTATGTTTTTACAATGATGGGCAAGAGTTATTACTCACCGGAAGTTTGACTCTTGAACATTACCATAACCCTCCAGAGCCTGTGGATTCAAGAGAATAAGCTATGTCAGCACAGATAGTCAATGATCTTACAGGTTAGGCAAATCCAGTCCACATCCTCAATGCCCCATGTCTTTCTCTCATTTTTTCCTTTAAAGATGAGATGCCCGAAAAGAAATGGACATTCACATAGCCCTAATAATTTCTGGAATTATCATCCATAGAGGTGATTATTAAGGAGGAAACCACAATTACGCTGTTATTATCCCATCCTTGTTGAAGACCATAGCGCCCAGGATCCATTATCGCAGGAAAATGAGTCAGGAATACACCCTTGCAAAGCTCTGGATGTTCTCAAAAGATTCAGAAGCACAATGATTAAGAAGGGTTGAGAAGAGAAAAACAAAACGAATTTCCAACGAAAAACGTTCTTACCCAACTGCTGCTACAAGCCGAGACCAGCGCCTCCAAGACGAACAGCCGAAAAATCGACAATGCCGGCTTGCGTCGCGAAGAGGAGAGGAACGCCGCTGAAGAGGAAACACGATGAAGGAGAGGGGATTCTTTTCAGTCTGCAATTCGCGAAATTGAGGAGAGAGAATGCAAGATTTGGCGTTAAGTTGGGAGGGGAAAGTTCTTGGGCCCGTTTGGATAGATGAGAATGGATGAGATGAGATGGGAAGTATTAAAATAGTGTTTGGTGGGGGTGAGAAGGGTTAGGAAAATGGTATTTGGTGGGGTGGGATAAAAGTAGATTGATATGATTGATGAGATGATTTTTTATAAAAAGTAAAATGGATTGGTTTTTTTATAAAAAGTAAAATGGATTATTTTTTTTATAAAGAGTAAAATAATTAATAAATAATATTTTTAATTGAATATTTCATTAATATTTTTAAGTTCTTTTTAAAAAAAATCAACATTTCAAAATTTTATTTATCATTTTATTAAATACTTTTTTTTTTATTATTATTATCAAATGAAGTAAAATAATTGATTAAACAAACAATAATAAAAAAGATCAAATACATATTTATGACAATAGTCATAAGTTAAACAATTTATTTTTATAATTAGAGTTAAATATTTAAGAGTGAAAAAAGAAAAAAATAATAAAAATAAAATTGAATGAAAAAGGAAATAGAAAAGAAAAATAAAAAGGAAAAAAAATTAAAATTAAAGAAACAGAAAATAAAATAAGGAGAACGCCGGGTTGGGAAGTAAAATAATCGATTGAAGTAAAATAATCGATAACAAACAATAATCAAAAAGATCAAATAGATATTTATGATAATACATATGTAATATTATGTGTAAAGTAAATACACACAAACAAAATAAACACAATTTATAAATAAATAAGTTAAATAGATCAGTTGGTAAACAATATTTCGTTACTTTGTGTTTCTCCGATTATTTATGTTTTATTGTTAGATTCCGTGCTAGATCCCTTACTAAGTTTTCGCGAACTCACCCTTTCCATTGTGGAACCCTTCCAGGTACACCAGGATGGCTGAGCGAGAGCTGACGTGACCATGGGCAAGTTGCATTAAGGTTTTAAGTTTATTGTTTGATTTTACTGTTTAAAGCATGAACCTAGTTTCGAGACATGTTTAGTATATGTTTTCATATTATTTTATTATTTTTCGGGTACCCCTAAATTCTGTTTATGTTTTGCTCAAGCTATTTCAATAAATGCAAATGTTATTACGACATGTCTCTACAAGTTTATTACAGGTTTAATTCATGCATAAGAGGGTAAGGCCCCAGGTTTGACTCTGTGTTGGGTCAAAGTCCTTACAATATCTACAAAAATGAAGTGCATATTTGAATTATGAGAAATTATTTGGACAAAATAGTCAAAAAATGATTCTCCTCACTAAGCCACACGTGTATATATTAAATATTTGCACAAACTCTTCTTTAAATATGAAGTTCTGGTTAGTTTCTTTAAATCTTTAACTTCAATTTTTAAATTTCATAGGCTCTCTACATAAGTAAAATTTAAAAATTACCTTCGAACTTAACATAAAATGTAGTTTGTCGCATTACTCCCTCTTCAAAAGCTTTCGTACCTAAAAGCTCGTTTAAGATTCGAACAACTCAGGGTACTTACATATGTCATCCTCATATTCATAAAATGACTTTTACTAAACTAACCTCTTGATTACACAAGATTTTTTTTTTTATCACGCTTAGGGATCTACACGACATTCTCCTCATTGAAATTCATAGGTTGTGATAAACTCAAACGTTGCTTGGTTTTACAAAGCTAGAGGTCATTCTAGGATCCTTGTAAAAACTCAGGATAAACTCAACACTTGATTCCAACCAAGAGTTAAAGTTAGAATGGTGAATTCACTCTTAGATTTCACTTAGAACCTATAATGGTCACTCTTAGATCCTAAGACAACTCACTCCAGATTTAGTTTGGTTAAAGACTAATCCAATGAATTGATTTTACATTTAAACCTAAAGGAAGATTTGAAAAAAAAAGAGACAACACCAAATGGGGTCAAGAAAACTCAAGTCATTTTAGTATCAATATTCTGTCCTAAATGAGGTATTACAAGTCATTTTTAAGGCCAAAATTTTGTGCATGGCTTGGAATAGCAAAGGTCTCAAAAACCTCTTCAATGCTCTTGGTGGAAAATAAGACCTATGAAGCGAAAAGTCAATTGTACATCAATTGAGATGCTTAAATGCTAGAAAAAATGGTAGATTAGACTTAAATACACCTAACAAACTCATCTAAAAAGACTTTAGCAATTATGAGCTTGTTGAACAATGTTTGAAATTTAAAAGTACCAAAATAAGAAATCTAGAAAAACTATTATTTAAAATTCTGCATTGTAATTAAAAATTTCTAGAATATTCTTTTTCTTGCTTTGTAAGTCTCTTTCATGTGAAGTCAATAAGATGGTGGATGAATTCGTATCATCCCCTTTCTTTAAAATGATTTGTCCTCAAATCAATATCTTCAATTCCTAGTTTGAACACCTTATTCTCGCTGCTATGGATGAACTAAAATCAAATTTGAAGTATTTTATCAGAATGAATGAGTTGACATTATATTTGTTCTCGTTGCTAACTTTAGGAATGTTTAATTCAAGATGTCGTATAAGTTTCTTTCCCTCCGGTAAGAACTAAAAAAAAAAACACTAGAGAAATATGGTTTGAGCTCACCTATTAGATAACAATTTCCTTGATATAAAATACTAAAAATATTTTTCTTTGAAAACAAAATAGATTTAATCTCATTTGATCTTTCGCACAAAATCACATCATTGACTTTTCTCTCATTTTTCTTAAATGCCATAAACTATTCTCATTCTTTTCTCTCTCAGATATTGTCTTACAAGATTCTTTTACAATAAAATCACATGCTTAGGTCTTGGCTTTGGTGTCTTTTCCCCTAACACACACACATCAACATATACATCATCTAGAATATGTGTTACAAAAGTAGAATGATTACAAGAAAGCAATTCATCACACTCTAATTTCTTTTCAACCACATTTGCACTTATTGTAACTAAGCCACTATGCATTTCATTTTGAATGATACAACTTTCTACTTCAACCATAGAATTCATTTCACGATATGCTCTTCTCTCATTCTTTCCTCCCTAAACATTTTTGTCATCTCGAGAAAAGCTTCAAGAACAGTCGTACTAAGAATTGGTGCATGTTGTACCTTTTCTCCATAATGCGACATGTTGAAACTAATCTTACAAACAACATAATTCAGTGTGCCTCGGATCCTTCAAACTCTTTGTTTTTTTTGCTATTGAATTTTTTTTTTTTGATCCAAGAACAAACAAGATATTCTAGTAACGTATATATATATCTAAGAATACACTTGCTTCTTACAAAAAGAAATTAAGATAAAAAAAAAACAAAGTAAAGATAGTTCACATCTAGAGCCGGCCAAGCAATGTCGACCAATGTTCTGATACCAAATGATAAGCTCCAACGTTGCTTGGTTTTACAAAGCTAGAGGTCCTTCTAAGATCCTTGTAAAATCTCACAAATATAGAAAACTCAATACTCGATCCCAACCAAGAGTTAAGTTAGAATGGTGGAAACTCTTAGATCACACATAAACCTATGATGGTCACTCTCAGATCCTAAGACAACTCACTCTAGAATTAATTTGATCAAGACTAATCCAATGAATTGATTTCACATTCAAACCTAAAGCAAGATTTGAAAAAAAGACAACATCAAATGGGTTTAAGAAAACTCAAAGTTTGATATCAATATTCTGTCCAAAATGAGATATTACAAGCCATTTTTAAGGCCAAAACTTCGTGCATGACTTGGAATACCAAAAGTCTCAAAACCTCTTAAATGCATTTTGTCGAAAATAATACCTATGAAGCCAAAAGTCAATTATACATCAATTGAAATGCTTAAATGCTAAACAAAAGAGTAGATTGGATTTAAATACATCTAACAAACTCATCTAAAAAGTCTTTAGCAATTATGAGCTTGATTGACAATGTTTGAAATTTAAAATTACCAAAATAAGAAATCTAGAAAAACTATTATTTAAAATTATGCATTGTAATTAAAAATTTCTAGAATCTTCTTTTTGTTGCTTCTTGTACTTGCTCTTTCATGTGAAGTCAATAAGATGGTGGATGGATTCGTATCAGGTTGACAGTCGATCACATAGACAAGTTTTCTATATACTTGCATAGTATCGACGCAGGGAAGATGGTATGGACTACAGATAAAGTCAGCGGTAGGGCTAAACAATAAGCCACAACTCTGATATTTTTCATTATCTCAAAAGATTCTACCTACCTTAGGCTTAACTTTCCATTATTTCCAAACCTGAGGACACCCCGCATAGGAGTCACCTTAAAAAATATATGGTCTCCGACCTCAAACTCTAAGGTCATGCGTAAAACATTCGTATAACTTTTCTGTCTCCTTTGAGCTGGAAGCATTATTTACCTGATCTTTTGGATTGCATCGAAGGTCACTTGTAACAGCTATGGTCCAAGCATTTGGCGCTCACCTACCTCGTCCCAATATACAAGGGACCGATGCCTCTTACAATCTTTCTAGTCTAGCTCGATCAAACATCTTTTAAAATTCCTAAAGAAAGTTCCAATCGTAGTTGAATGTTTGAGAGCTCTGAATTTAAGTGCACAAATTCATTAATTTTAAGGCTTTGGTTATTAAGCTTTTGGACTGTGTATTTGGGGTTAAATAGTTGTGAAAATATAGAGTTATGATCATTTTAATTTAAAGATCGATTAATGGGGTTCAATTTAGAAGTTAAATAAAGCAAGGGATGATCCTTGAAACATTAAGCTTGATATTTTTTATTTAAGAGCTCTTGGCTTACATTGTGGATTTGAACTTTGTTAGATTTTAATTATGTGCTTTATCATAGGTTGAACGAGGATCTCTCTGTCATGTACATGTGATAAAAAACGCAATTTTTACATTACACGCAGGTTTGCCTTTATCGATTTTTTTAGTACAAGTTAAGGGACAGGGACAACAAACCCTACAAGAGAGCATACACGGACTCGAACCATTGATCGAGTGGATGCCAGTCAATCGCTTGTGCCGGCTGAGCTAAGTGTCAGAGTCATAAATACGCTCTAACGACCCACGTCCTGACAAGCCACGATGTGACCGCGGAGGACGATACATCATCCATCACACCAAGAAGAGTGTTTAATAGTGTCAGTTGGATGCATCGGGAAGCAAAGCCACAATTGTGTCGATGTGTCAGTGTCAAGGCTTAGTGGGGGCACGATGAGACCTCGAGCCATCCCCTCGAGATGGAGTTTTGACGAGCAGCTTTGGAGTTAAGTCTGTATGACGCTAAGATGTAAGCTCGCCAAGTTTGGTGTTAATCGGACATCCGACGGGCGCTCCACGCTGGCATATGATTCCTCGCCAAAAAGACATGCATAGGTGGAATACTAAAAACGTGACAAAATGTACTATAGAGGGAGGCATGGTGTCAGCTCTCCACCATCCATGAACCATGTGGCCTAAGTGAGCTACCCCATGACACATGAATGTGTCGTGGTGTGGGTGAGCGCTTGATAGACGAGTGTCTTGGGTGGCATCCTTCGGGAATGGAAATTCGGGGACAATGTCGGACAACACGGGTGTGCCGACATTGTGCCCTTGCCCATGGGACGGAGGTTGCCACATATATCAAGAGGCGACCCGCCATCTCACTTTGGAGTCTCGTGGGCCGAATGGATGTGTGTGCAAGCATATAAGCATGATCAAGATAATTATGCTGCCTATTCGATGAAGCATTGTCGAGGCCTTGAGAACCTCGCTTAACAACCTGATGAGCCACAGAAATATGGGCGATCTGAGTATGGGGCTTGAGTTCTCCTCTAAGGCTGGCTACGACGAGTGTGAGATCATGGCACCGCACGAGTCAAAGAGTGCGACCGTGACACTATGCTCACTTTGTATCTTTATCGATTTACCTTCTGTTGTAACTAAAATTCTCCATAACTTATATTGGTTGATTATAGTATATTTTGTAGGGGGGATTATGATAGGTATAATTGTTACTATTGATGAAATAAGGAGCATCACGTACAATGATGGATAAGATTGGTGATGATGGTCTCTTTTATGCATAGATAAAACACAGATCAATTATGCTCATTGATGTTGTCTTTCTTAAATCACCACTAAATAAAACAAAAATCGATCGATCAAATTTCAAGTGTGGCGACTTTTCGACAACAATTTTCAAATTAGACCAATTTTTACAATAAGTTTCCCAAAGAAACCAACCATATGGAAAAACTATTCCATGACCAACTAACACATAACAAGTCTTGTGAATATCGAAAAGGGTTGGTGGCGCAGTGGTTTCATTGTTTGGTGTTAATTCAGTTCAACATCAACGTCACGGATTCGATCTTGAAAATCGGTATTTAGCTCTAAGTTTATGAGCAACACATTCTGCCTTTAGCCTATCACTTCAGTGCGGTGGTAGTCATTAATTGATTCACCGACAACCTTTAAGTTCAATCGATAACTTTTAATCACTAGCTCAATTGATAGCCTTCAATCAATTCGATGTTATAATCAATGTCCGAAGCTTAGTGGTACCATTGGCGGTGTGTGGCGGCCGGCAACAGAAAATGACGAGTGTTTTACCTCGTTGGAAAGCTCTTCTCTTTATAAGCATAGATCCGGTCACGATTTTGCAAATGTGAATCTCTAACTCCATATATCTAGAAAGAAAGATACGAATTTCAAGATTTTTTCGTTGGAAAAATGGATAATCAATTGCCGCGTTGCCCACCATAGTCATATTCAAGTCCAATTAACTCAAAACTATTTCACTTATTCAATTTCCCTTCAAGTGCGATGAAATGGAGAAGCCATAACATATAAGGGATGGAAAAACGAAAGGGGAGGAGATGTGGATGGAGAGAGGCAAATTAAGAGTTTTAAAAAAATGAAACCAAATTCAAATCGTGCTCTAAATTTTTTTTTTTTTTTTTTAATTATGCTATAATTACAATAAACAACTCAAAACTCGTTAAATAGGGTAAATTCCTTAAAAAAAAAAAAAAAAAACTATATCACATTAATAAAAACAGCCAATCAGACGACTGTGAGGGATGGGGACCACCTTCCAGCTTCGGAAAAAGAGATCTCCATCAAATCCTGCAACGTGTATGGTCGATACGTGGCTTTGACCGACTACAGTCCTCTGTCCATTTAATTTTCATTTTAAGAACTGTCGGCCCACATTTGAGATGTCCCCGTCCTCTGCATCATATTAGAAGCTCATCGAGCACCGTCGGATGGAAACTCAGCCGTTTGATTGAAGTAATAAAGCAAGGGGTGGGGATTCTCAATAATTGTCATCTTTACTATCATCAAATCTTAAACAATAGTACAAGGAGAATGGGAATGTAGAAAGTTTCTAATGATTAATCATTCTTTATAGTCAGGCTTTACCAAAATTATCTTGTTATTCATCTCTTTTTGTTTCCCATCCTCAAAGAAAGAAAAGAAAAGGCTAAGGAAATACCTTTCTTGGGGAAAGAGAGATTCTAATTTCCAAAGATTGGAAAAGTAAATGGAAGTTGAAAGATTTTGTAGGGCTTTTATGTAATTGAATAATTTACGGTAAGGTTTTATAAGAGTACTATATAAATTCTCATAAAACTCAACCCTTCTTTGATCGACACTTTGTATTATGTATCTTCAAAATTAATAAAATTGTTATCTCCTCTACTCGTTCAGTTAGCCTAACACATTGTTGGTGTATTACATAACTCAGTATTTTTGTCTCATGTTTCTTTATTATTTTATCTTGATTGTTATTTCCAATTTCATAACAATTTTCACAAATGACATGTTTGATTATGGCATGAAGGAAAGGGAAAGATTTGAATAAAAAAAAAAGTAAGAATAAATTAGTGATTGATGGGATGGAAACTCGAAGGGACAAACACAACACCCAGACAAACCAAAAGAGTACTCCCAGCACATGCAGATACTGCAGGT
This sequence comes from Cyclanthera cordifolia, assembly GCA_037832605.1. Taxonomy (NCBI): domain Eukaryota; kingdom Viridiplantae; phylum Streptophyta; class Magnoliopsida; order Cucurbitales; family Cucurbitaceae; genus Cyclanthera; species Cyclanthera cordifolia. Next base: position 12,336,211 of record JBBMEG010000004.1, on the reverse strand, counting down.
ACACAGACAGGTTGCTGTGAATAAACAGGAGAAGATAAAATAAAAATAAAAATAAAACTTGATCTCCAATAAAACCAGAAGGTATCTTGAAGAGATGAATCTGTACACAAACTAGCAGAGCATGTTTTATTCAATATTCCAATTAAAGTACCTGGTAAATAGATACTTCCATTTGAAATTATTGAAGATCTGAAGTAAGCTGAAGTGCTTCTTTTGGATATAAATTAGGTGGTGCTCAAACGCCATAAAGTGGCATGAATGTTTTGATGAAGGAATATGCAAGTGCCCCAGAAAATATGTAGCTGTCCACTCTGTCAAGTAATCCACCTGCATAATTCTCAATTCAGATAGTTACAATCATTCTGGTGTTCAAAATGTTTAGGATGTGTTTGGGGCAAAGGAAATGAAAATGGTTATGGGAGGAATTAGAATTAGGAGGAGAATGAGAAAGACAATGATTATGGAAAGAATGATTGTGTTTGTTGTTAAGCGAATGATTAGAGAGAATGATTAATTGTGTTTGGTGTGAAGAGAATGATAATGCAAAAACAAAATAATGGGTATGATGTGAGTGAAAAATAGTTGGGAGAATAAAAAGTTAGGAAAATAAAAAGATGATTTTGAGGAAACGTGATTATGAGAGGAATGATTTCGGTGACCCAAACACCGGGAACCATTCTCATTCCCATTCTTCCCCTTTATTAATGGTGGCCCAAACATTCCCTTACTCATCTAAAAACTAAGTGCTCAAAGGCCTTAAACTTTCCAGAAATAAACGGCTGAGTGTATGGGCTTTATGCTAGCTAAGATATGAACATTATATCAGTAACAAATTTAACTACAATATTAACACAACAGAGGTAAAGTTTCACTAAGACAAAATGTGGACAACATTATATTTATCCAGTCAGCCAAAAAGAAAGAGTGAAACCCCTATATTTCTTCCAACAAACCTAACCATTTTACTAGGCACTGAGATAAACGAACCAAGTTGAGACAGTCAAAAGCCTTGCTAATAATATCAATTTTAAATTATAAGAAAGCCAGTTAAAGACTGCCACAAATAAATATTCCATACATCATATACGTTGACCATAAGAAAATGAATTTACCATGTCCAGGTATTAAAGATCCAGAATCCTTGACACCAGCATCGCGTTTTATCATTGATTCCGTAAGATCGCCAAATACAGAACCCAAGAAGTTCAAAAATCCAAAAGCTATTGCACTGTCCATTAAAACATGCCAAACGCAAGTCAACTATTTCACGTAACCAAGGAGATAATCAATTGAATTAAGACTTTAATAATGAGCAATTAGGTTTTATTTTGTTTGATTGGCCTCCGTTTTTACCTTGTACTTTTTTTACACAACAAACAAAAATGGCAAAGAGAAGTGCTCAAAAGATACGACTTATGAGAAAATTAAAACAATAAATCAAAATTACCAAGAAACTATACAAGCAACCCAATCAAACATGTGGAGGTTACAAAGAGAACGCCATAAAGAAGCATTGAAAGAACCAGTTTAAAATGATTGAGCCAATGAATAGTTTGTCTTCAAAAATTTAGTTCATATCCAATCATTTTTTTTTGGATAAAACCCGAAAACTTTTATCCAACTTTAACTCCAAAATAAGACTTAGTAAAGGCATTAGTTCCAAACTCCACTGATTTCGTTGTGTTAGTTTTGGAAACTTTAAGAACTCCATTCACTGGAATTGTGTCAATATAATAATAAAAGATGAACAGTAACTTACACCCTACCTCAAAGATACCCAAGTTCTCCATCCCAAAATATTGTAATTACTTATTGCATTTTTATTATTTTCAACAAGGACATAATTTTTTTATATAAAAAAGGATATAAATTTGATTTCTATTCAAGAACCAGCAATTGCAAGATAAAAGTAAAGAGAGAACGTGCAAGATAATAGTAAAGAGAGAACGTTCGAACCTTTTTACTAACAACATTGTTTCTAAAGAACCGAAAAAGGGATGAAGTGTCATGGATGAAAACCCAACCAACTTATAGAAAGTACTTGATCGTGTAAATATCAGTGTGGTTGTGTTTTAAAAAGCTTAAGGCACACTAAGGTGCAATAGTTTACGGCAGTCCACAGCTTAGGTGCAAGGCACAAATAAAGCAGGGCTTTTTTTTCCCCGAGGCACACCGTATTAGAGAGCATCCATAGAGAAGTAATAGCATAGTTAGAGTAGAAATATTTAAAAAATACTCCAAAAGTTGGTAAATATTAGTTAATATTAATAAAGAAAAAAAAACCTAAAACGCAAGAAATTTTGCACTTGGGGTTAGTAAAACTCATTTCCTATAATTAATCACAGGAAGGCACATGCTTTTTTCCATGAACCTCGTCTATTCAAGGAAAGGCGTTCAAGGCGCAAGGCAAGGCACTAGACTTGTGCTTGAGCCTCGGTGCACTTGAGCAAGCCTTTTAAAACACAGGCTAAGGGGAAAACAATTTAGAGAATAATGACCAAAAAATTGGTAATTGTAATGGAAGAATTACATACCTAATCACAGAAGACGGCCAGCAAAGAATTTTTGATAGAATGACAGAAGTAGCTATACAACCACCCAAGCCCATAATAGTTCCCTCCCACGTCTTTTTTGGACTAATATTTGTTAGTGGAGTCTTACCAAATGCCTGCAGAAACGAAACTGAGAAATCACAAAACCTCCACTCAAGGGCATAAAACTCATACCTTCAAGTGCATGTATCATAGTTACATAAAAAAACAAAAATGCTAAGCTATTACTCAAAGCAGCATGGCAACGCTACTAAATAACATAAAATCATATGGTATCTTTTTTTAGGAAACGACTCTTTTAATTCAACGAGTGAAAAATATTAATGGTAGGTAAGAGCCTATATGGATGTTCTCCCACAAGAGGATACTAATAGGAACCTATCTTTGTATTATAAATAAATTATAAATTAATATAGGGAAGTTTAGAGAACTCCCCAATTACCCCCTCAAAGACCTAACCCCCCCTTAATCAAATTGCCTACCAAATGAGTACCAAGCTAGTGCTTACATAGGCACTTAGCCTAGATAACTATGTTTAACTAACTAACTAACTAAAGGGTAAAGGAGTCTTATCAAATACAAGCACTCAAAAAGATTTTTAGACGATTCAGGAGGGCAATCCTTCAATAACCATCCCTTATGCAACTCACACTAATTTTAATACTTCCTCTGGTTTTCCCCTACAAAATAAACATTTGCTGCTAATTTGGGAGCAACTTTTTTTTTTTAATAAGAAACAATTTCATTATAATTATGAAATTACGATGGATGACAAGCTTACTTAATCACATATTGATGTGATGGTCGTTCAAAAATAATTGCTCCATTAGGTTTTGTTTTGCTAATTACAAAACTCCTTATTTCTGCTCACTATACCATGATACCTGATACGGATTCTCCATTAGAACTGATAATAGCTACCAACATTCTACACGAAATTGGCGAATCTCAAAAATCTCTCTACCCAAAACCATCAATGGTTCCATGGTCCAACCCTCCACAATAATACTCATTTACTAGCCTGAAGTAACGACTATTGACTTCCGATATGTATTTACAATGAAGTATACATAATGGAAGATAGACAAGGAACTTACCTTGCCACCAACAAAAGCATACGTATCAGCTGCTATTATACTGCACATGGAAATCAAGGTTGCAACAAGACCAACAGTCCAGTGAGCTTGGCCTCCAAGAAGAAATGGCCAAGCTGCTCCTATTTCTGCCAAAGAGAATGACCTCATAAAAAAGTATATCTTGATTAAAGCATCTAAAAAAGGAAGCAACAAGAGCACAAAAATATGAAATTTCCAACATCCAGAAGTTCGAGTTCTTGCTTGTCCACAATTAGAAATACCTCACCCTTCGAAGTGTCATCCATAAACACTTTTCTAAGAGGAAAGGGTGAGAACATAAAAGGTTCTTATCATAACAGTTTCACCAACCTCTTACAGAAGTAAATGCACATCGTGACTCGGCCCAGGATTAGGAAAATGAGCAGTTTAACTCCAACTTAGAAAATGAATTTTTGTAGAAGAGCTAAACAGCGTATCTAGACCAGTGTTTATGGCTGGAACTGTCAAACCTAGAAAATGATATTTTATATTTATAATTCAAAGTCATCGAAGTATGAGAAAAGATGACAGACCAGTGTTTATGGCCGGAACTGTCAAACCACAACGAAGTTTGACCCAAAAACATGGAAGATAACCACAGTAAAAAAGCCCAAATATTGCACTGCTAAGCTGAGTAAATCGAGGACTGTCTCTCTGTAGAAGCAATGTTATTGCAAGAATGAAGGAAGAAAATGTGATAACAACATCAAGCTGACCAAAGTACCTGCATGTATATAAGAAATGCTGATAAGAATTAGTACCCATTACAACTTTATAGATGGAAATTATGTACATGAGAAAATTTCAAATGCGCACAAATCAATCTCCTACTTTCATTTGACTTTTGAACCGTAAAACACAATATATTCAAAGGAATATCCTTCCCATTACCTTGATGAATCATCATTGTCTGGTAGCACAAACTAACAAGTAAAAAATTACCAATCTTGAGAAATCATGAAAAAAGTAGCTTCTGTGATTCTTAGGTAAAGCAACCCTAAGAGATGTTAAAAAGTAAACTCTCATCCATACTTCAGGAAAACTTTCTCTTTTATCTTCAAATTGCAGCAAAGCTTACCCATGCAAAACCTACTATGCAAAGAATTTAACTTTCGTGGGAATTTTCACCTATCATAGTTTCGAGAATAAATGAAAAGTTAATGTTTCTAGTAATTAGTTTCTATAGGATTTTTATACTTTTTCATATATCAATGAAATTTAACTTTTCCTGTAAAAAAACATTGAGGAGAATAAAGAGGCTTGAGAAAGATAACCAACTCCATACTTATACCACAGAATACAGATTTCTCATTGTTTACCTTCAAAACACTCCCAAAGCTTTAAACATGTTTTCAATATTCTGTTGATCATCGTCATGAGAAAAGGGAAAGAATGCATTGGCCATGAATTAAATATGTGAGACATGAACTCTTTCTATTTCCAAACTTAAAACCTTCCAACACCATTCTCCATTCCTTTTCAAGCAATCTACTAAGAACATCTGCCACCCATGCAAAGAGGAGAAAATAAATCAGTTTGTCTCTATCCTCTTGAAGGTTCAGGTATTGACACCCAAAAAAATGCTTCCATCTAACCAAGTGAGAACTTCCAGCCTTCTTTTCTTTTTTGCTTTTCTTTTTTTGCTTTTCTTTTTTTTCTTTTCTTTTTTTCTTTTCTTTTTTTCTTTTTTGATAGAAAACGGGGACTAGACTTTCATTTGATGAATGAAAACTAGTACAAAAGATCTACCAAAGATAAACGAAGTTACGAAAGGCTTCTTCGATGATCAATAAGATTAACAAAACAACAGTCCTAGAAAGGCGAGATGGTATGAGCCCATGTCATGGCTAAGTAGATGATTGAATCAATAAGATTGTCCTTCATGCGAGCTTTCTCTGAGAGTATATGTCGTTTCGCTCTTTCTAAATTTTCCACCAAATGCAATGAGAAACAACTGCTATAATATTTTCTTCTCTTTCTTAAATGAATGCCCTGATAGGACAAGATGAATAAGAAAAGATATCTAATGCTTACTGGTCTGGTGATCTGCCAGTTGAATGCATCCTGAAAATAGTCTCATATTGTTGAAGCAATGGTGCAGCTGCTGAATAAGTGATGCATAGTTTCTTCATCCCACATACATAAACGGCAATAACTTGGTGAGAGAGTCATTCCAGGAGTCATTCTCTGTAAATTATCTTGAGTATTGGGAATCACATGACTTAATTCCCATGTGAAGAAACTAGGTTTTTTTGGATAAGGAACTTACCAAAGAGTGCTACACAATGATACGTGTTGCTACTAGATGAGATAATTTCTTGCAAAAGGATTTTGAAAAGAACCCATTCACGCTCAATCTCCAAGTCCAACTATCCAACCCACCATTTGGTGCCACCAAATTCGCAATTGTGTCAACTCCACCCATTGGTTAATCTCATCGTCCTTCAGATGCCTACAAAGATGAAGATTTTCATCTGTCCTTCCCATTCTTGTTTGCAGTGAGAACTTTCTGCCTTCTTCTTTCTCGCCCTCCTAATATTTTCATTGGTCATCACTAATCCCTCCCCAACATTGTCAAGATTATCTCATTTATCCGAGTTCATGCTATTAAAATTTTCAACTCCTTATATTATACACCCTTTGGTATTCTCTTGCCTTTACCTAATCTATGACAACTTCCCAACTGAGGTTAAAACCAACTCTAACCTCCTCAAACACTCCATTAGTTATTGTCACAACTCCCAGTACACATTACCAATACCTAATATATGACTCAACTTCCCAACTGATTTCTCCTAACTCTTTCTCTCTCAATCAAGAAAAAACCCAGCCATACGTGCCACTCTTCCTCCTCCAATGTTGCTCATTTTGCACTACCGAGGAGGGAAGGATCCTTTCCTCTTCTCCGACATCACAGCCACGAAGAAACCGGTGCGCCTCCTCTTCTTACTCTTCATCACCAACAACTTCATCCAATTTATCGGCAATTCATCCACAATCAAGAAAAGGTTACATGCCTCCTCTTTCTCTTCGTCAACCAGCGACATCATCTATTATCGTCCTTTCTCTTCATGCCTCAACATCACAGGTCGTGAACTATAGTCGGGGACCTTTCTCTTCATTCATTGGGCACAACCACCCCCAACGATGTCAAGCAGGCGTCTCTTTCCACTTATCGGAAAGTCCTTCACAAATCCCTTCACTGTCACACTTTTGCTCCAGTGAGCTCCTCCTCCGACGGTATCTGGTTTTATTTTCCTCCGCCAACGTTGCTTGCCCTAGTGTTGTTACCCTATGTTTTTCGTTTCTCCAGTGTCATTTCATTTTAAAGCCAATGGTCGTTAGTGACTCCTCCAATGACGTTGTAACACTCCTCCGAAAACATTCCTCCAGCAACCCTTGACAAGCAACAACAATCATATAGGATATATTCTTTTTTTTTCTCAGGCGACATAGACACACAAGCCTCTAATCACATCCTCCTTCGGGTTTCTATCTCCATGTTGACACTACTCTATGGTCTTTGGTGTTGGAGTTTGTAAATCAATTTTTCCTTGGTATTTGTCCATCGATTGGCATGTATAATCAATCTCATCCCTTGATCTCTTTCTACCATCGATCTTATTTCTTGTTTCGATAGGTTCCAATGAATTGGTTTTGTTTAAAAAAAAACTAAATTGGTGTAGGTTCAGAACTCACAGGATTCACACCCAACATTGCCATCTTCTTTCCTTTCTCCAATGGTACCTCTAATATTTACAATACCAAAGTTTTATCTTCACTTCCAAAGAGTAGCAATATCCCCTCTTGCCAACTACCGTGATTGTTATCTTCCACTTATCTAATATTATCCCATTCACCTCTAGAGTCTACCTACGGTCTATATCAGCCTAAGAACCTTCTACCAAAATGTGAAAGAAATATAAAAGAGTACTCCATAGACTAAAATTATGTGTATGTACATGATAAAGGGAAAAAGACTAATAAACTCTTTTTTTCATCAATAAACATGCCATGACAGTTCCCTCAAACTAGAGCATAGACATTAATCATGCCTAGCTTGTTACAAGAGCTGGAACACTATAGCCTAACTCAATAAAGAATTTGACTTGTCTACATTATTTCACATATCCTAAAGCCTAATGTTCAAAACTCGTTCCAGCCCATAGCCAAGAATTTCATTGTTCATATATGTGAAGAATCTTAATCACTAACCAACCTCCCACTCGAATAGAAGCTGGGGAATTTATAAAAAACAGTAGATGGATATAAACCTAATAGCCATAGAGCATAAAAAATTGCAAGTCATCTAATACTTCAAGAAACCATATTTTATCTTTGAATAAGAAGTTAAACTACAATCCAAATTTCAAATAAATCATTGTTGATTTATGTACATTACTAACCAACCTAAAAGTTTAAGCTGATAGGTTGAGGTAAATTTAATTATGTCAATTAACACTCCACTTACTTGTGGGTCTTAGAAATTTGATAAATGCCCTACAAGTAGAATTCAATTTTAAATGGGAGGAAACAATTTGGAAGAGACTCGAACTCAGAACCTCTGGATACCATGTTGAATTATGTAAACTACCAATCAACCTAAAAGGTTAAGCTAGTAGGTTGGGATAAATTTAATTATGTCAACTAACAATCACATATGGGGAGAGGTAGTAGAGTAATAAGATCATCCGGGCTCTCTTTATGTGTGACAATTTAATTTCCAATTGAAAGGAAATCTAGTCATGCACCTTCAGGTGTCTGAAGTTTACTCCTTTACTTCATAAAATATAAGAGAAACTGCTTCCTCTTCAAAAAAATTACCCAATAAAAGTTTCATAAAAAGTTAAGATAACTACGCACTCTAAGAATGGACACGAGAGCACAAATAACTGAGAAAATATTAAATTGCAATCATAGAAGAAAAGGGGAAAAAAAAATGTGAGTTAAAGATTCATAATGGAAGCAATGAATTTTTCTCATTAAAAATTTCCAAAAGAATGAGATGAGACTAGTCATACAAGCTAAGAATGGGCATGAGAGCACAAATAACTGAGCAAATTCGTGAAACATATCGAGGTGGAGGCGTCATTCCTGTAGAGATCCCACAGCTCCTGACCAATTCAAAATATTCACATGCACCGACAAAAGTACATGCAGCAAAGGCCACAGTGAACACCCATCCTCCAGCCAACACCACAATGCCAACAGTTATTCCAATCCCAAGCCCAGAAACAATGCGTTTCTTCAATTGGCTTTTTTTATGTTGATGTTCTGGGATTGGATTCTCTTGAAATGATAACTTTTGGCCTCCCTCAACTTCCTACAAGATATCCATTCTCAGTATTAATTTAATGCAAGAAGTTCTCACAGCATAAGCCAGGCTAAGAACAAAACCGGTTGTTTGAGCCTGAGTGTGGCTGTATGTATGTGTTAAATACTCTAGCTTATAAAATTGTCAAATTCATTAACTTTTTTATTCCCCTAACATAGTAATTTATAGCTTAGAACGACTTCAAATTCCAACTGAGCTGCTCCAGAAAATTCAAACTGAGTAACAATGCAACGATTTACCCCCAATTGTGACCTTTCGTATCAGATTTGAGTGGCAGTTTCCTGACTAGACCAACCAGAAGTCCAACTTCCGTCGATTACTGTATGCAACTGACACCATATAAGAACTACCCTACCTATTCTCCTAGTTGATTTATCACCAAAATTCACTCGATTGAATCTTCCAAATAGAAAAAAAGAACAAAAAAACGTTGCCCAAGCTCTTTTTTCCTTGAAAATCTTCCATCAACCACAGAAACAATGTAGCAATCTTACAACCAAAAAAAAAACTCAAACGTACCTTTTCGGGGTCGGAGTGGGGCTGTGCGACGGCCACAATGCAGCGTCTGGCCAAACCGCTGGAGTTGTTAATTCTGAGCAAGCCCTTGGAAGGATGAAAGGCAAAATGGAAGCGATTGAATTTGAGAGAGGATGGAGGAAGATGGAATGCATTAGAAGAGGAGGGAGGAGAAGAAAGAGTGAGATTGAAAAAATCGAAATCCAGACACGATGTGTTCATAGTTCTTGAGAGAATTACTACAGATGAACTATGTAATGAAGAATCTGATTCAAGAGGGAAGAAAAATCATTTGAACTTTCAGTTCAGTTCATATTCTCTGAGGGGACGAAGGAAGGTGAACAAAAGGTTTCGGTGAGCATGGATGAGTCAACCAACCTCAAACCCCACTAGGGAACACAATCAAATTTCCCAATATTGTTTTTTTTTTTTTTTTTTTCCTTATAAAATAGGAAATTTTATATGAGTTTTTAAATGGCTATAATTAGAATAGTGACGTCAAATTTTACTAAATAAAACAAATCTCTTATGAAGTATATTCAAATATTATGGGTGCCAAAATTTATAAAAGTAAGTTGCACATTTACTCTATTTTAGTTTCTATTTTTTCAAATTTTCAAGTAATAAATTTAAAATTAATATTAATGAAAAATTGTTCAATAGAATTATCAATATTAATACAATCAAAGACAACATAATTTTAAAATTTATTGAAGAAATTTGTACTTTAAAGAAAAACAAACAAAAAACTTCTAATGATTAATTTTAAAATTTGTTAACTTTCAAGTTTATGAATTAAAAATTAAAATGTCAAAGTTTATGAACAAACAATAGTATTTTGCTCCAAATAAATTTACAAAAGCTATTAGAAGTGCGTTGGAAAGGTAGAATGGTTGTTTCAGTTAATAGTGATTTCAGTTTGATTTTTGTCGATTTTGTGTCATTGTCCAATAAAAAAAAATCATTGATTTGATTTAATTTTAATTCGGTTTTCGATTTTGATTTCAATACAAATTTTAGTTCTTTTTCAAAAAAATTTGTCTTGTTCTCAAATTTGATTTTAATTTGATTCTAAATACTTTCATTTTATTAACAAAAAACTATACTTTTCATCACAATATTTACAATATTTTTAATTCATATTTTACTTTAAAATTGGTTCTTCAATCAAACTTAAATACCAACATTTTTTTTTATTATTTTATAAATTCGATTTGCTTCGATTTTTAAATGATTATTTCATCAAGAATCGAAACCAAACCGATATATTTAGATTTTATAAGTTATCAAACTAATTGATCCAATATTATTCTAAAAAATCAAACTGATCCATTAGATCGATTTGTCTTCCCCCTAATTTCTATCCATGAGAGTCTTCTTCTCCATTTAACTCTTAAAACAAAGTCTCAAAACTGCATTTGACAGTGGTTTGGACAGATAATTATATAAAAGATAAGCATTAAAAAAAACAAGTATATAACAGATTATTTTGAATGATTAGAAATGAGTAGCCGTTTTGACTGAGAAATTATAATAATAACTTGTTTAAAAAATTGTTATAAAAACTTATTTATAATAGCATCATCAAACATTGAAACAAACCGGTAATAACTTAAAATATACTCCAAAATAAAAAGCAACCTAAAAGAGTAATAATTTGCAAATGCAGCTGCCTAAATTGAAAACATTTCATTCATAGGCGAGAATAGTGAAGAAACAAACACATTGACACTTGAGTAATAAGTCATCAAAGAATGGATGCAGTAGCAGAGAATAGAAAATAACCATGCACACGCCTTAAGCGAGAATATTGTAGATCGGTGGCATGTCTCGTCACATTAATCATGAATATCAAAAAAAAAAAAAATAAAAAAAAAAAAAATATATATATATATATATTAATTTGCTATCATAATCAATTCAATTCTCCAGAAGGCGATTTAAATATAAGGTTAGAAGTTACCACTTCATTAAATACAATTCAACAGGATTACAAGTTCAAATAATGACTTTGTCATTAAGAGGATATAAATATATATATATTATATAAGTGGCTTTGGACTGTACAATTTATTTACAGACACAAACAATAAGAAAGAGAATCAAGGCAATAATAAACAAGGAGAACAGTACCAAGTTGCATGCAGTTGGTTTCATTTCAACCAAATGTATTTTCTCCACTGTATGTAACATACAGAAACCCATCATCATCCTTCCTCTCATCATAGATTGCTGACATGAGAGATCCTGTAATAATAATAATCACAGCATTCGAATCAAAAGCCAATAAATTAAACATGTTTCCATTAATAGTTGATGCAACTAACATGCCAATTAATTTTAACTAATGTAATAGTATAAAAGAGTAGTATTTAACCTGTTGGCGGCAGCACATTGTCCACAAATATGAAAATTGCTTTCTCCGCACTCAATTTTATTCTCTTCCGGATAACATAAACGAACTGACCAACTGTCAGGTCAGCAGGCACTAAATACCTACAAAAATTCATAATAAGCTTGGGAATTGTTTGTTATTGGTTTTTATGTAAATTTTATAAACTAGCTTTATAAATACTGTTTAAAATCTGTATACGAACGAGCTATTATTATAATTTCTTCTTTATAATCAGTCAAAATAACTCCTCATTTCTAAACACTCAAAATAAATGTGTGACCAAAGCTTATTGCAAGTGCAAAGCAAGAAAATGGGAACTGAATCATTCAAAAAAAAAAGATGCACTGTTACATCAAAGGAATGGGGAAGAGATGGAGGGAGGAACTTAGGAAGAATGGAAGAATCATTTATAGATAAGAGGTAAGATTGTCAATAAATTGAAAAGGCTTCAATGTCAAAAAACTAGTGTTATAAATTGCTAAAAGTAAACTCTTCTTACTTTTTCTTGTCAATATTGGGAATATCACTTCTCTCTGCCTTCTCCACAATTACCTATTCAACACAAAAGAAAATGATATCAAACGGGAAGAAAAATGAAATTATAACACAAGAGAGAGATTTGAAAACCAAAGATTGAATATATAACCTTAGGAGTAGATGCTTTCAATGCGATAAAATGAAAGAGCATACAAAATAGGACATACAAAAAGAAAAGCCCTCAAAATTAGGAGGGAGAGCTACAAAAAAAAACACACACACACACAACTTAGAAATGGATGCCAAGAGAGAAATATAGAATTTAATTAGGCCCTCACACATCACTAGACGATCTTTCCAAGCCTCTAAAAGTTTTATTGTTTCTCTCCTCCTTTCACGAAAGAGAAGGAATAGGTAGCCCCACAAAAGTGCCTCTACAATGCCACATCCTGACTAAAGTGAATATGAAGTATGTAAAGAACATGTTCCACACTTTGGTAGCCATCAACGCCAGAGCAAATGAATAAGATTATCAGAAACCTTCATGTACATAATGCAGCACGTAGGCCTCATCAAAGAGGAGACTTTCTGCATCAAACCTATCTAAGGTGTTAATCCTACCGGGTAAAAAATTGAACTTTCTTTAAAAATTCCACCCTCCTTAGTGACGCAAAAGCTGAATCCCTAAGAGATTAAAGGAGGAGACTTTCTGCATCAAACCTATCTAAGAGATTAAAGGAGGAATTCACCCGACTGCTAAAGAATGAGTGACATGGAACACCTCAAAGGGGTTAGGACCAAAACGAACGTTCATGAGTCCACACACACACATGAAAAAAACACCAACAAATTTTGAAGGAAATAAAGTCGAGCGTTTATCTATCTGAAAGGGGACTCCTAAAACCCAAAAATAGAGAGGCATGATTCCCCAAAGGAGATAGAACATCAACAAAACAACCTTATGATTCTACATAAGGGGAAAATGAAACATACTAAGAAATAAATAACAGAGAGATTTCTCTCTGTCATCTATCTCCCCATATAGCAGTGTTCATCCTATCCCCCACCTCGGTCGAGATAAAGCTAAAGAAAAATGAACATTCTTCAATGATGCATTTCTAAGGATATATAATAATGAAATGCCCCCAGGTCCCCAGAAGCCATCTACTCGGAAGGGAACAAGACTGCTCACAATGATCTTGTATCACAGGGAAGAAGAGTCGTGGAATTTCCACAACCATTTAGCTTACAAGGTTTTGTTGCGATCATCTCCAGAAACCTTCTTCACTCAAATGGGAGCACCCCACATCTGCTCACAATGGCCATGTTCTATAGGGAAGCAAAGTTGTAGAAAATATCCATACCTATTTAACTTAATTGTGAACATAGAATGACTCTTTAACGGCATGAGAGCAAAATCAAGTAGCAGTAGTATTAAAATCATGAACATGTCAATTAGCACGTTATGCCATAGTCCCGCCATTACAATTCAACATCGACTTTATGGGTTGTAAATGTGCTACACTATCATATATATATTTAGATTGTCCGAGAGGTCTTGGGAAAAGATGGGCCACTTGCCAAATTCCTCTATTTGGACTTCAATAAATAAGGACTTTTGTAATTATCCTTAAGCTCTTATTCTTTAAGATTGAATGACATATTTTTCATAGTCCTGTTGTTATTTGGCTTCCTTTCTAGATTGTTGGTTTTCAAGCCCATTTACATTATTTTTTTCTTAAATGAGGGGGTGTATCTAAAACAAAACAAAATAGGTGAACGAGAAAGAAACCATAATAATTCACAGGCAAAAGACAGCAACACAAAATTCAAAACGGTTGATACCATAAATTAGAAATTTGTAATAGTACAAGATAGACATTTGAAAGCATTTAAACAAACAAGCTAAAAGAGTGGAGATAGAGAAATCCAATAGTTACCATTAAGTAAAATCTACTTTACAACCAAAATTTATGAACTTTCAAAGCTCTCTCCCCGACAGATATTACATTTCACGATATGGTATTAAAAGAAGCTAAGCTATCCGCACTTATAAAAGGATGGCAAATGGAATGGCCTATGCCGGAAATAGATAGGAATGAGAGTCCATAAGCATAAGCCACAAAAAGAAAACGTTAAGTTATTTGATCCATTGCTAAAACTCTCATCATTCACGTACACCAACACCTACTACATATATATGGATAGAATTATACAATGTCCAAATTCAGTACATAACAAGCATGAATACACAACTTAAATAGAAGAAATCAAGAAGAACAATATAACTAATAATACATACAGGAATTCTGTCTGGGTATTTCTCTCTAATCCGGGCTGCCTCAGCGTGTCTTTTATCTGCAGAAAAAAAGAACGAATCAAGGAAGATTTCGAAATTAAACGGAGATTGTAGAAGTAAAGAATTCAGGGTTCCGTAAGCAATCTGAAGAATATACCGAAGTCATGCTCTTGCTTGAACGAGCTCGTAGACATTATAGTGAGGAGGAAACTGAAAGAAAAAAAAAAAACAAGAGATTGAGCAAACAATCAGCCGCAGTCAAAATTCATATTGATAAGTAGAACCAATAAAAGAGTTCAATCGGAGTGAAACGGGTCATGAACTACAATCCCTATCATAGACCGAGGCTGGAATCATAAACCACTATTCGGCAATTAAAACATAGGCCAGAAATTGGACAAAGAAGAACAACGGAAAATCTCCACAAATCCAGTTGACCGGGACCATATATATAAATCGGATGATCGGAAAAGAAATACGAACCTGAGAGTGGCCGGTGAGGAAGGGAGAGGTCGCAACTGAAGTTTCCTTCGAGATTTGCTGCCTGGAAATCAGAATGGAACTGCGATGAATTTTGTCAGAGATTGTGTGTGTTTGTTGACAAAGTGAATTGGAAAAATGTACACTCAATCAGATAAGACGGGATGATCACGGGATGACTCAGCTTCTGATCAAAGCTTCCATCTATTTATTATTATTATTCTTTTTTTTTGTTAAAATTAGACGAATCTAAATAATTATTTCAAAACAAATAAAAAATAAATATAGTTATTGATCCTATCATGTACTTTCTTATGACGCTTTTGGGTAAGCGGAAAGGTAAGGAAAGGAAAGAGAAGGTAAAAAAAAAAAAAAAAAAAAAAGGAAGTGAGGGTAAATTGGTAATTGGTGGGAAGGAAAAAGGAAAAAGAAAATAGGTACTAAGTGGGACGAGAATAGAAGATATTTTCTTGCCAACCCATTAAACTTTGAAGTATGTTTTTTTTTTACTTAAGGACTATTTTTAAGCTTTTAACAGACCAAAATTATACTTTTAAAATCCAATCAAAACGAAATAATGGTGATAGTTGAGAGACCAAAATGATATTTTAACCTATTTGTAATTGAATATTTTTTTTATTATTTAATATGAAATATAAAATTACTTCTGTTGATGCCGAAAAAAGCCAACGAATCAACGGTAAAAATTTGTTTTATTGAGGACAAAAATCGAGCTTTTAGGAAAGTATTTGGAACTTAGAACAGCTTGCAAGGATTCAACTTAATCTAGTATGTATTTAAATAGAGAATGATTTGACGTCTTATAGCATTCGGAGTCGTAACCGATGCACTCACTTAATTGTGGCTTAATGGCCTGCCATTAACGTCACTTAATGGTCTTACGACACCCTTTGACCGACTCCCGGAGACTCTAGACATCCTTTGACCGACCTCCGAAGGTCCTGACCTTGTCCGAGTATTTCGAGATATTTTAGCGGATAATATTTTTAAATTAAACATAAAAGTCGTAAATGATCAGTATACAATTTTGTATAAACTCGTTTAAACAAAATTAAACTTTATATCATTTTATTTATAATATAAATTAAATTTGAAATTTAACAAATCTGATTATAAATATCAAAAAATAAAACAAATGAACATAAATAACTAACATACATACATATCAATAAATAAATAGGTTAAATAGATGAGTTGATGTATAATTTTATATTAAAATTAAAGAGGTATGATTTGAATCATGGCTTAAACAACTTGTTTTAAAATAATTAAAATTAAATATTTATTAAATAACTAATATATAAATATATATCTATTTAATAAAAAAAAAAGGAAATGAAACAGAAATTAAAAAACACATGAAATGTCTTAATACTGTATAAGTGAATATTTGAACTTTTTAAATTCAACGATAATTTAGTATGAAAAACTGGATTTATAACTTTTAATTATACTCCTCTACTTTATATTAGTTGAATTATGTCGGTTATATTAGTTTTCTTTTAGTAAACGTGATTGTAATCGGGTAGCGGACTTGATGACAAACTCGATTGTGGTGCCTAACTCTTTATCCTTGTCTTTGCATGGTCCTTTTTTGGATTGTGACCAAGTCTGTGTGGTGCGGGGGAGCATCTCTCGAAGGAGGTGTTTGCCTCGTTGTTGTTAGAGCTTCTGACTCCTGTTTTTTCTCTCAATGAATGGTTCCTTTATTTTTCGAAAAAAAAAACAGTGTCTTAGTTGTATTAAAAAAAAAACAATTTCTTAGTTTAAATAAATAAATGGTATAGAGGTGGTTGTCTACTTTGTTATCTGACCAACCAGCCGTTCACATGCACAGGTGCCCCACTCCCACCAATTATTTATAATAAATTTAATGCTATTTTCAACTTTATTTTTCAAATTTCGTCTATATTAAAATCGCTGGGCTGCTACTATGCTGAACGAGTTTTATTTTTCTTAACTTATCAAAGAATGGATAGAAATTCAGTGACATAAGCAAAAACACATTAGAAAAAAAGGCACTTCAACTTGCACATTTAACATCAACTTAAATGAAATTCATTCAAACAGAAATATCCAATGTAAAACAAAGATTGACATAAAAAAAAATGTCTTAGTTTTGTTACTCACTAAAAATTCAGCCCATTTAAGATTGTTGATTCTGGACAAAACACAGATAATAACATCAAAATGCAGCAAACAAAAAAGGGAATGCCTGAGTTGCCTATGTTTTCTTCACCAAGTAACCAATCAGAACTCCGATGAGACCGACTAACATCACAAACAGAACCGAGAAACCACCCCCCTGCCTTCCGCTCGATTCCTTCCTCAGAAGTTCCTATAAATAAAAAATATATATACATAACTTGGCAAGATTAATTTATTTGAACAACACTATTGAGAAGTTAGAAAAAAAACATATACAAAGATAATGACCTCAAAAGGAAGGTCCAAACCAAACAAGTAAATTGCTTCTTCTACCATTAGAGGAGATTTTAGAAATCTCAAAAACACACCATGTTTTTTAGAAATTGTTTCTTCTTCCATTACCTCCTCTCGTATGCCTCCCTTCGGACAATCCCAGGGTTTTATTCACCTTTATGTCTGCATTCTAACACTTTTCCCTTATATTTTCTTTAAACATCACACTTTTTCCCATAATGTTGAGTTTTGTCAACATCTTCCCACATTTTCAAAATTTAAACATTATTTCAAGGAAAACAAAAATTCACTTTTACTATTCTCAATCATCTCAACTCATTGATATGTCAAAGGGAATCTCAACAAGTCGGCGATAATATTAACATTCTGATAAAAGAAATTACGCATGGCCTCGTAACAACTAAACCAAATATTATTAGTCGCTATCCTCTCGCATTTCCTTGGGTTGTTTTTAATATGTACTTATCTCTTCTTAAAAAATCCTTTCACATTTTCTTATTTTTCATGTCAAAATGGCAATCTCTCCTCCTAAACACATTTATAGAAAGAGATTAAAAAAAAAAACTAGACTATGTAGAATACATAAAAGCTTGAAGATAAAGAAAAAGAACATGCAATCCTAAAATAAAATACCAGCTCCTGGCGTAGTTTCTGATTCTGTTGCAAAGCAGCTGCTTTCTCCTCGGTCAACTTAGAAACAGCGGACCATGCCTGCAACAATATTTGCATCATAAAGTAGCAAAGTTTACAAAATATGCTGTCCAAGAGAAATTTTACAAAAATTGACCCTTTATGAAAGAGTTACACAGTGACTGGCTATCAACTAGTAGCAAAAAGGAACAAAAAAAATGAAAAGTTCGAAGATGTGAACTATTGGTAACAATGTGAAGGCTAAAAGATGGTATCAGCACAGAAAAACATTGTGGAAAATAAAGAGAGACCCATAGAGGGGTTGCAGAGAAATCGGAAAGGATGCTTCTCAGAGGTTTGAGTGATCCATGCTACGAGTTGACTGGCTTTAGTTCAGACAGCTGAAACAAGATCGTAAACCGCCACCACTTATTCTTCTTGAAAGCAGACCACTTATAGCTAAAGGAAACTCAACTCGATACCTCGGTTAAGAGGTCGAACCAACAGTTTTCTTGTTCACCTCTTGAATCAAATAGAATGAAAGGAAAGGCGGATTCATCTTGCTCGAAAACATCATCGGACCGCCCTAGTAGATTCTAATTTAGTTTTGTATTGCAAAGAGGTGCACAAGCTTTGTAGCTCTCTTATCCTTTGGTCTTCTTTTTCACTTCGGTTGTGGCATTGTGGTGGAAGGCATTGGCATGATACACATACAATATTTTGCCAAGAAAAGAGGATGGGCAATAATAGTGTTGCATTAAAGTTTTTTTTAGAAAGAAACAATTTCTTTGAAAATATGAAATGGAGTAAACTCCCCACTCAAAAGCGTGTTACACGAAAAATTTCCAATTGGAAATAAAAAACAATAGACTGTAAAAAGAAAGAGAAAATTTAAAGAGTTATCTTTACACCAAAAATACAAAGTTGTAAAATTAAGTTCTAGGAAATTAACAAAATATTTTTGGAAACATCTCTGAAAATTTGACTATTTCTTTTGCCACAAATTATTGATAAGAAAGCATGTTCATACCTTAGAAATCATCAAATTAGGCCCACTAGATACCAGAGGGCTCCTATATGTGTCCCAAAGCCTGAACCCAAGAGACAATAAGGGATTTTACCGTTAAGTCCGCTCGTGATTTCAAATATTGGTCCTTCAAGGAATGATACCTTGGAGAACCGAAATCTCCACTTATCCATAAACAAAGTGGGCTGCCCTTACCAGGGTAAAGTTTCAAGATTGAGTAGGAAAAGGGACACACAAATTGATCACATCCTATACCCTGCATTATTAAGAAGGGAAGGAAAACACACACGCAAATACGATAGGAAAGTTTCCCGTGAAGCAGCACCTCTCAAAAAACAAAACAAAATCATAAAGTCATGGTTGAGTGGCCCCAACCAAGCCCCATCGCTACTTAAAAGTAAAGTCACATTGTTTAGAAGCTTATCCTTCCTAGGATCTCGAACTTGGAAAAAAAACTCGACAATCAAAAGACAAAAGTATTTAATAACATGAACCAATATGGGTGGAATTGAATGGTGATATTTCAACTATCAAAAGACAAAAAAAATCTCACATTGTCTGTGGGTGGAATGGTGACTATATCTCCTTATGCTGTTAATATTTCTCCAAAGAAGTATATGGATCAAAATTCTAGAAGTCGAAAAAGGTCACCTCATGACACAGTTCTTGATTAACGTCTTTTCATTATCTAAAAAATTATTTACATTTTCACGTGTAAGCCCCCAAGGCATTTAATAACATGTATATGTTTACCTGGTTGGGCTAGTCAAAGAGAGCAAGAAAATAAAGGGAATGCGAGGGACCGATCTCTTCTCACCTATATAGTCTAGCTGGTACCCCAAAAAATTATAGTATCCTCTTCTCACCAATATAGTCTAACTGCTTCCCAAAAAATAATGGTTAATACTACCTAGTTTTTTCTTAAAACCTAGTGCAAATAGTTTACACTTGCATTCGAGTTTAAGGAGGTTATCTTAGTCCTTTCAATTCTACATCCAACTTGAGTTCATAGAGTAGTTTCTAAATATCTTCCATATTTCAATCACATTCCCATGCTCTAGCAATCAACATTGAAGAGACTTACAAATGGAACAGCATAACAATAAAATGAGGGCTTTCTATGCAGGCAGATAAGAAGTTTAATTTCATGTTACAAATTGATTCTGAAAAATGTGTGCGGTGAAAGAAAAAAATGAAAAGGGAGCAAAGAGTTAACTCAAGTAATAAAGCAGATGAAAGATTTAGATTATTAACAAGAAGCACAAGAAGAAAACCTGTGATGATTTCTCTTTAGGCTCCTCCAGAGATCTTGAAACCTATTTAACAACAATTGGATTAAAATATGCAACAGCTTCATCTCCAATTACGGGTGGAACATAAAGAAAAAGAGTAGAAATCTATAAAAGAAACGTAGAAAACACTTACAGCATCAAACAATGCAAAATTTTGGTTCCCATCTTCAACTGCAGTGGTTCTGGGAGGTGATCCTTCTTCAGATCCTTCCAGCACAGGCGATGGGGGATTTGCAAAAGTGTAAACAACCCTCATTTTAAACTCGTCAACTACATTACCATCTCCCTTGTTAAACTACAATTTCATAGAAAGAAAACATAAGCAAAAAATGTAAAATCATTGTAGACCAAAAACTACATAACTAATGAAAGCAGCAACAAGACATTCCAACCAATTCTGCACTAATGTCCTTGGATTCTGTAGCATCTGGTGCTACAACGCTTTGAATTAAGAACTTATCCTTGCACTGCATATCAGCAGGCGCCTCCTTTGGTGCTTGCATAGTCACTAAAAGACCAATAACAAATCAAATATCCGTCATTCGAAAGTAGAGACAATACATAGAGACTACTCTAGTAGACACGATGAAGTTAAGTTTCAAGGAACGACTCATAATTTTTAACTAGAGAGAAAAACTAATCAACTACTTTCACAGACTGATTTACCTATAATATTGCTTGCACTACCAGGCGAAATGACTCCGGCATTAGGACGAACACAATACTTCTTGGGATTGGTGGTTTTAACCTGTTAAATTGGGATGATTGAATTCAGAAAAATGTACACGTTGTCAATTGATAGACGACAAATGAAATGAAACTAACATACCATGAATGAACATAAAGACATACCTTGAAGGCAACATATTTGTCTGTTTTGTTTGTCAATTGCAAGGAACAAGAAGTTTGCTTCCTCAATTCAACTTTTCAATCATATACAAACACACAAAAGTGAATTTTCAAAATTACAGAAGTAAGAAAGCAAAACCATACAAACAAAAGTTCTGCACAGATATCTATAAATCAGAATGGGATTAAATGGAAGTTGTGATTCTTTTTTTATATATCCATGGGAATCCAAGTCATGCACCACTATATCTGGCTGTCTAAAAAATTTGTAGAAAATTAACTACGGGTAAAGGGTCATTGGATTAAACTTATAACTCTTTAATTCTCCAATGCCCCCTTAATTAAATGGGAAAGTCGTCAGGACTAAGCTAATTCGAGAATCATAGCAAAATGAAGGGATAGATTTCAAATATGAAACATATTCTTCTTAGAAGCTAGCAGAAACACTATTGAAAATGTATATTACAAAAAAAAAAAAATATATATATATATATAAAATATAAAAATAAAAACCCCAAAAATTAATCTGATTCCTTCAATCAATTCAACCTCATATTTGCAATTCGTGATGCACAGAGATGCAGCTATCTCTGGTAACTTATTGAACCTTAATAGATAAACATTAAAAGTTAGATTACCCTTCACCTCAAACATTTATGGTCGGTCATTCCTATCGTTTCACAAATTTGATCATCATCATAACATTCAAGGATTACAAGATAAAAGAAGAATAAAAAATCATCGAAAACCCATAACCAAAAAGTGCTTTTGAACACACAAACAAGCCAACCCATGATGATCACAAACCAAAGGAGTAAAAATAGAGCAATAAAGGGAGAAAAAAAAGAGCAGAAAATCGAAGATATAAACAATCCGAGAAAAAAGAAAAAGTTCCGAGAAGAAAATCATCAATTGCAGGAGTGAAAAAGAGAGAAAAAGAAAGAATTTCCCGTTTAGGGAAATTAAAAAAGAGAAGGGGAAAGGGGAAAGTTGCGAGCAGAGTCGAAAGGAAACACTGACATGGGAATTTGAGCTCGGAGGGTTGAATATTGATATAATCGCCAGTATTCATATTGTCGCCCCGATCCCAGCAGCAGATTTCAAATTCAACCAAAACACTCGATCAGAATAAAAATGATAAAATTATATCATCGATCTATAAATTGAGAAAAACAAAATAAGGGACCAGAGAAATTTCGGAAGTAGCAACAGACACGAAACTGATTTTCATGTTATTAATTTGGAGGGTTAAAAGAGAGAGAGAGAGAGAGAGAGAGGTTTTCTTTATTATTATTATTTTATTTTTATTTTTTTTTGAATAAAATAAGAGTGAATTGATTGGTCGGATTGTAAAAAACAAAAGAAGAGGATATTATACTGTTTTCATCATTTCCAAATAATGGCTTTTATGTCAATAAAAAATTAATAATAATAGCTTTTATTGCGTCCTTAAATTTTGTATACTATTGTGATTTATTCCTTGTTTGCTCCTCTCCTTTCACATAAATCATTAATAATATTTAGGTTCATTTACCATTTTTGTTTATAGTTTTTCTTTTTTCATTCTTAAATTATCAAAACTCCTATTTTTATGTTTAAATTTTGTTCTTCTTTTATCCTAAATTTTTAAATATTATATATTTTTAGTCACTAAACTTTCTTAAATAAAAAAATAAATTTTTTCTCTACTTTTTAACTTATTGAAATAATTATCATATTGTTTATAAAAAATTATTATTTATTATATCTCCCTGAAATATATTCACATAATTTCTTTAATTGTACTAAAATTATCAACATTATCAAAACAAATCAAATTAATGCCAAATTCAAATTATCAAAATAGAGACTATTTTTTAGTTTATCGACTAATATGAACCGAAAGGATCGATGACCATTTTATTATTTTATGTTAATCAAGTTTATTTGAGAGTCGTAATGATTAACTCTTTAAAAAATATTTGAAACTAGTAATACAAATACATATCGTCTTTGTCATCAATTATATTGTCAAGTGACAAAAAATTAAATTTCATGTCGATATTATTTCATATGAGCAATAGCTAGAGTAAGTTCCCTCATTCCGTAGTTGTAAATTCAATAAATATTTATATATTTTTTTGTTACATCAAATATAGAAATGAATAATTTACTTTGATTATTCAACAATAACAAGAGATTGGGGATGAACCTTGTTGTATAAGATGTTAAAACTATCTTCTAATTGGTATTGATAATGAATAATCCACTAAAGTTCATAGGATGGTATGAAATTAAATAAACAAGCTTTGGTCGCAAAGTGTAGACATTGAAAATTTGACCTGTTGGAACAAATTATCTAAATTAGTCCATGAAAGAGAAAAAAATATCAAGTTTTTGAAAAAAGCAAAAGCATGAGTTAAGATACCTCCGTAATAGACACCGAAATATTTGAAATGATATCATCCCCATAATTGAAGTTGATATAGTCAAAACGAGCATAGCTCAACTGACATTAGTGACGCATTAACACCCACTCGATCGATGATTTGAGTTCACGTAGTGTCATCTATATAAGATTTGTTGTCTTTATCCCCAACTTGTACTCAAAAGAAAAAACTGAAGTTAATATACACTCACTCTTGCAAAGCCACCAACAACCTGTAATAGATGGAATAAAAGACCCTCCCCACTTCATTCATTCAATCATAAGCGAAAGAGAGACGGCAGCAACTTCCGATCGAATTCACAGGCTTCATCATTTGCCTCTATTTGCCATCTTCAATCTCTCTTTCCTCAACTTCACTACAGAATCTTACATTTGGTCGTTGTGAGCACTGTCAAAGACCATCAACTTTCAATTGAAAGGCTTGACATCAACAAACAAATAATTGCTAATATATTACATTGGAAGAGAGAGAGTACCGTGATTCTGCTATGAATCTCAAGTTCGTAGTTCATTCGTAGAAGACGGTCTTTTGCAACTAACTCTGCTTCACATGCTTTCTTACAAGCGTCTTTCACCTGTATATGCATAAAATACATCTTAGATACTTCATTGTCAAGAACCCGAGGTTACCATGTACGTCCCTAGGCCAGGGACCAAGAAACATCAAA
Source organism: Cyclanthera cordifolia (assembly GCA_037832605.1). Taxonomy (NCBI): domain Eukaryota; kingdom Viridiplantae; phylum Streptophyta; class Magnoliopsida; order Cucurbitales; family Cucurbitaceae; genus Cyclanthera; species Cyclanthera cordifolia. The sequence goes on along the minus strand of JBBMEG010000004.1, from coordinate 12,311,685 downwards.
GGAATAGAGCCACGGCAGGTGTCTACAAACTAATGTTACAGATAGTCTTGAACCTGAGACATTGAAGGAGCGCACCTTCAAAGTTTAAGTCTTCAACAAACTGTACCACCCCTTGGGACGAGGTCCTTGGAACAATATTAGAAATTATAAGAAGTAATACTTTCCTCCAATTATTCTCTAAACATTTTTCATTTTTTATAGAAATCGGATGAATGAAAATAAAAAGAAAAGAAAACACTTAAGATGAGGTTTACCAAGGTAACATGCGTATTACTATTACAATAGCAGGTCATTACTTAAATAAAATACTATGGTACAAAATGGATGCCAATCAATTAACATGCAAGACAAAATCGCAGCAATAGCTTAAAACGAAAAAGGAAATTGTCAAAGCAAAGCATAGGAAAGCTCAACCAATTTAAGCACTTACCTTAAGTGAATGATATCCAGCATCCTCTTTTGCACCATTAGAACATTTTTTTAGCACATCACGGAGAAACGACAATTCTTTCATCAAATCTGAAGCAACTTCCTCAGCATCTTGCAGTTGATTTTTAGAAAATTCAAATGCTCTTTCAGCATGGAGACGAAAAGAGGCACAGTTCAGACAATTGCAGATTCCTCTGCATCCTCTTGGGTTTCGTTTAAGAATTCCCTTTCCGACATTGATGCGACTTTCTGGCGGTATACGTGCTTCTATACATGAAAAATTAGGTTCTAAGCTGTAGATCTCTGAGAGTTTAGCACCATCTGAAATATGATCTGTCAAACTCGTGCATACTTCTGAAGTAATTAGCAATCGTTCAGAGATCACGCTTGGTCCTTCTCCAGTCAGAGGCTCATAACTAACAACAGGATGCAATGATGAGACTGCTTGATCATTTAAAAGTGATGCACCATGCAACTGAGGGTTGGTTATCGACTTACATTCATCCAACATCACTTGTTCCGAGAGCAGCTGTAATTTAGGTGGTGATAGAAGATTATCATCGACTTCAGCCGGCACAAACACTTTTTCTGTTTCACAAGCCATTTCATTCATAGTATTCAACACGGGCATTGAAGGAGTATCTGAATTTCCATTGCATGCCATGTTGCAAGATAATAAGCCTTCTGGTTTATCCTCGGAATTGTGAGAATTTGAGCTAAGCAGTTGCACATTCATAGTTGCCAATTCTTTATTCATAGTTGCCAATTCTTTCTCCGGTCTCACATAGTGGATGTTTTCTGAAGGACCTGTTATTGTAAAATATTTATAAAGATTACTCTTTTAACATTATCAACTAGCACAACCTTTATGAAAGGAAGATTATCATTGCAGGAGTAGATGCGTACAATTCTCTGAATTATCTCTGAAAAGATCCTCGAGGAATGGAAGCATCCTTCGGTAGCTAACTGAAACTTGGCTGTATTTCGACTTCAGTTGTACGAGTGGATTGCGAACCTAAGGAATTGTTAATTATATTAGTAGTAATACACAACAATAAAACACTAACCATAAAAGTTTGATGCCAAATTGGATGCCACTCTTCAAAGCTGCAGAACATTACTTCCAAATTATGTGCACTCGCAATAACTAATCATGCGTAATGTATTATGGAGATAGCAGAAAAAGAATACAAATAAAACCATTCCATGTAGCTCACCACTTTGTTTCTAACACAGCGCCCATATTTCTTGTCACCATTCGTAGCAATGTTGCAGTGATTTTCACCAGCCATAAAACTAGCGAGATTTCGATCTCCCCCTTGAGAACTTTCTAATTTTCCATCCCTCTTTTCTTCCTTCACTTGATTACAAGCTGGGTTAGAATCCAATGATGGCATCATGAGTTTGTCGTTGAAACGATCTTCTCTTTTGTTATCCACAGGAGAATTGTTATCCAACTTCTCTGAAACGTGGGACTTAAAGTTACCTACTTCTGATGAAATATTTGAAGACATAAAAAAATTTCCACCATCAAGCCTCTCCATTCCGTTGGTTTTCAGTTGTTCTTTAGAAGAACAATTCTCAATCAGCTGCTTTTTGTGCCTTCCATTCTCTGTCAGCCTTTTGTCAAGAGAAGAGGCACAAACTGCATTGTCTTTCTTCGAACCACAATTCTCTTTGACTAACATGGAGTCATTCCTTGAAACACTGCCATTCTGAAAATTTTCAGCATCTCTATTATCGGGAGGTAAATTTAGCTTTAAAGTCTTGCATATCATCCCAGAGGCTACACTAGTATCTGAATCAACAAGAGATGGCTCCTTGGCTCGATTACACAGATTAGATTCAATGTTTGCCTTCTTTTCCAAATTGTTTTCAAGCTTTGAGCACGAATCGCCTTGTAGGGTATCTGTAGTATATTGGCAATAAAAATAAATTAGAGCTAAAAATAAACCTGGATGAATAGTAATGAACATAGAGGGTACAGAAGTTACAATCGTCGCTATCCAGCAAAAAGGGTAGCAGTCTTTTGTAGGCAATGGAGCCAGGTGCTTTGAATAGCTTCCGTTTAGAACATGGTTTGAGGACCTAATTCATAATTTCAAGACTCTAATCAGACCAGCGTAAACAAGGGAGCATCAAATATACAATTCTGTACTTATCAAATAAACATTCACTAACGATTATAATTGCATGAAATTAAATGATTGAACCAACAGAACAGCCCTCGCAAGAAATGAATGTGAATAATAACAAAAATAATAATCAAGCCTAGGTGCAAATTCAACTAGATCGAGATATTTACCGATCCAGATCTAGTAAGAGGATCAATTCTACAGTCAGATTTCGCATGAGGATCTCCAACTGAAACGCTTTCATTACTTGATCGAGGACATCCAATTGAAGAAGTCGCCACAAAACCCCCAGCAAGAACCTCAGCATCAGGAGGTGTAGAATGCACCAGATTATCACTCTTCCCATCGCATCTCCGACTCTCATCGCCCAATCCAACACTACCATTAAAAGTCTCAAACCGTACCTCAGCAGCCTCAGAGCTTTTAACAACTTCACTATCTTCATCCGAACGAGTTCTGTTCTGCTCTCCCGAAGGAACCGAATAGCGATTCTCTAAATTGGGAGAGAAAACTCGCTTGATACGAAGATCCTTCGCAGTGTAACACGAAACCTTGGCCACACCTTTAGAAGCAAGTTCATCTGGCTGCGGCAGGTTCTTAGGTTTCTTGCGGGGTAAGTGGAGGAATCCAGCTTGTAGAGCTTGAGGTTGGTGAACAATGGTCGAGCGTTTGGAAGCCATAGCACCAAGCTTTGCTTCCATAGAGGATGTACAGAGAGCTTGGAATCGCAGGCGACGACAGTCAATTGAAAATGGAAAGAGTGAGAGCGGGAAGAAGCTGGAATAGCGCGCAGAATCGTGTTAATGGCGGGAAATATAAATGGGCCGGGCCAAAATGAAATCAAGCCCAAGTTCATCATGTTAAAGCAATATTTTTCAGGTGATAAGGACATGTTTGGATGGGGGAAGTTGGATACAAGTGGAAGAATGGAGTGGTTTGAATGTGGTGTACGAATGAGTTGTTATATGAACAAATATAATTTCATACGAGTGTTCACAAACCTCCACATTGATATGATATTGTCCACTTTGAAAATCACTCCTTATAATTATGTTTTTTGTCATCACCCAAAATGTCTCATATGAATGAAGGAGTTGTCTCTTCTTTATATACCTAAGCTTTTTTCCTCAATTTAGCAATGTGGGATTTTGTTTGCCATGCAATATACCAACAATAATATTTTGTTTGAGAAAAATCTATTCGAAGGGCGAGGTTGGTGGAACTTTTTATAATGGAAGAAATTTACCATGTACCTCTTTTGTCCCCACATATTGCTTTCTTATCAATTAATTTTGGGATGGATCTCATTTATGTAATATTCACCTAAAGAGTGTTAGTTGGTCCATGTTTTGCAAGGAAAAAAGGTTTAGATCATGCTAATTTATTATCTATTTTTTATGTGCATACATTTTAATTTAGGTTAAACTTTTCCCTAATGCGGCAAGATAGTTGAACGATTAAGTTTTGAAGGTATGCTCTTCTCAAGGTTTAGGTTTGAGTTTCACCTGTGACATTAATTTGTAAACACTTCTCATGTTTTTATTCTTTTGATGTCTCCTGATACTAATTGACTTAAAGATGGACATGGTTAACCGTCATGTGGTGAAGTTTCGATTTTTCTGCTTCCAAAAAATAATTGGGCTAAATTTTATTTTATTTCAAACTACTAGATAGAAAAACAAACTATATAATGTGAGATTGTCCTTTCAAAAATTTAATTTGAGCCTTTATTACTTTTATTTGTGTACTATAAATTGAGGGAGGGGAACCACAAACGCTATATTAGAAGAAAAAAAATGCGCAAAAAAAAAAAATCAGTTAAGTCGATTAATTTATTTTTATTTTATGGAATTTGATTATAATTAAAATAGTGGCTTAGAATGTTTTATATATTTATTTATCTTTTGTTTTATACTAGGAGACACCTATTCAAAATAATATAATTAAATAATGAACTTGCCACACAATCAAATCTAATCCCCTACAAAATTATACTAAAAAGTCAAGTAATTCATCTTTCTCTACTTTTAACAATCCCTATATTGATATTTTCAAAACTCTAAGGAAATGATATTGTAACTACATAAAATACCAAATTTCAAATTATTTTTCATGTATGATAATTATAAAGTATTCACCTATAACATTTATTCCAAAAAACATACATTAACTCATAATGATTTAAACTACCATTTAACAATTATGAAAGAAATAAATACACTAAAACAAAAGTGCATATGATAAATGGTAGAAAAAACCAAAAAAGGATAAAATAATTGGATGTGAATGGATGTAAAATGTATTAGTTTTATTTTTTTTATTTGCTAAAATTATATTAAACTAATATTCAAATATCTTTTACCAATACATGTATTCTTAGAACAATGCATCTTTCTAGAGTTATACCTATTGAAATAAAGCAAACATCACTATTCAAATATTTATAATATTTTTATAAAAAATTTCATAAAACAAATATATTAATTCTATTGATACCAAACATTTAATACATTCAAATATATTATTCTAAAAATACCAAACATCTAATACTTTCGTGTATATAAAATTCGAGACATTATTTTAAAGATACCAAACATCTAATACCTTAATGTATATAAAATCCGAGAACATTGAAGATTTAGACACAATAATCTAAAAAAACAAACAGTCCAATTATTTTGCATTCATAGTTGAATATTACTAATTGATGTCCATGAAAAGTGTTATTTTATCCTCAAATGAAACTACCTCTATCAATTTCATCAACAAAAGCTTTAAGATTTAGAGTTGAGGATCCATCTTCATCAATAGCCAGTCTAGCCAATTGTTTCCATTTGTTAGCATTTTTCTTTATCTCTTATTTTTTTTCAATGTCTCTACTCCCCATCACCAAATCCAAACACTCCCTAATTTCCCCCCTTTCAACAATTCCTTGTGAATTAGCCTTCACTCTCACCCCAATCTTCCACACATCCTCCACAAGCTTCCCATTGGTTGGCTGATCTATTTGCAATGGAAACCCAATCATTGGAAGCCCTAAAGCTATTCCTTCCATAGTGGAATTCCAACCACAATGTGTCATAAAACAACCCAATGAAGAATGTCTCAACACTTCTATTTGACAACACCAAGACACAATTTTCCCTTTCCCTTCCACTCTCTTGATCAACTTCTCCTCATTGTTGTTAGATCTCGTAACCCACAAGAATGGATGTCCAGTCTCCAACAAACCAAGCAAAAGCTCTTCCTCTTGTTGCTCAGACAGCACACAAATCGACCCGAAAGATACGTAAACAACCGACGACTCTGCCTTGGAGTTCAACCATCCGATGTAGTCCTCGGTCGAGACTTGAAAAAGATCGCCATGCAACGACGGTGCATTGTCACCCGTGGGAACCAAAGGTCCGATTGCAATCATTTTCAAGTCGTTGATGGCTCGTAAGGCTTGAGGTTCCAACGCGTCAAACGTGTTGACGAGTATTGTTGGTTGAGTTTGTTGGCTGAGGTATTCGAATTGGGTTCTCATTGGAGGTATGAGAAAGGCATGAGGCCCGGATGGGGAGAAAAAAGACGGCATGTCACCACTTGTAAGCAATGGCAAACCTGATAATTATTTAATTAGAACCATATTTAACAATCAAATCTAGCTAGTCTCCATTGTCATTTACTGAGAAATATCTTGAATTTGTATCAATAATTTTTAATGGCCTGATTTTTTTTTTTTTTTTTTTTTTTTTTTTTTTTTTTTTTAGTACAAGTCGGGAGGGGACAACAAACCCTCTTAAAATTATAAAGTCGACAAACATGATAAATGACATGAAAAGTTGTTACTATTAAAGCATCACTTTATTAATAAATGATAATACGTTAATTTTGGTTGCTGTTAGGTTAGTTGATTTTATCCTCCTTTGTCTTGTAAATAGAATGTTTCTCTTAATATAATTAATGTATAGTTAATTTTTTTTAGTGGTGTTTGGATTGCGATTTTAAAAATATTTAGAGTTAATATTTAGAACGATGATTTATTTTGAATATTTAGAAGTAATGATTACAATCAAATACTTGTTTGGACGTAGTTTGAAGAGTATTTAAAATTAGTATTTAGAATAAAAATTTATTTTGAGTATTTAAAAGTAGTAATTGCAATTAAAATATTGTTTGTATGTAATTTTCTTAAGAATATTTAATAAATACTAATTTGAAATACTATTCAACGTGACGTTGTTTTTTTGTTTTTTTTTTATGCTACATCACTCTAGTGTATCTTTTAAAAAATACCAAAATTTAATTGCTCGATAGACAGTGATCAGAGTGAAATTTCATCCAAAATCCGAAGTTGGATTGATCAAGAGAGCTTACCATATTTAAAGATGCAGACTATTTTCAATTAATTTTTAAATAAAACATCCATGTTATTAAATATGGTTTCACTCTAAACTTGATTATAAGAAATCAGGATAAATCCTAGAGTATTAAATATTCCAATTGATAATTTTGTAACAACATTTTTAAGATTACAAGAGTTAACGTTATTTTATTATTCAATTATTATTTTATAATAGAACATCTATATTAAAGATTAATAGATCACATAAGAGATTTCCATCAATTATTCATTTCGAATTTTTAAATAATATATTGTAAAAAAATGTAGCATCATTTAAATAATAACTAAACATTTTCACTTTTACACTATAGTTTTCGTTAAAATATTATCTTAGAAAATATTTATTTTTAGTTTTCTCCAATTTGTGGCATAATTATTATTTTATCTCTATGTTTTATAATCAAACCCTTCACCAATAAAATTTTAAAATAAATAATCATTCGTTTAAGTTATGTGAATGATCATATCAGTAGAGATGTCTATTTTTCTAATGAGGAAATTTGCAGAGTCCCGTCCCTAATAGAACGGTAAATCCCATTAGACAAAAACTAAAATGCGAATGTGGATGAAAAATGAATTTTGAGATGACAAGAAGAAAATGCATAATTGACGGGGGGCATCTCTGGCTACAAATTCATATATTCCGTATTAAATGTTTTGGAAAATGATAGAGCGATCAAAATAAAAAAGGTTTTTAAAATAAAAGAAAGAGAAATAAAACCTGGTAATGGTAATTCAACCGAATGTTGGAGGAGTTGTTCGGAAATGGATTGGGCATAGCCATGGAAGTAATAGAAGTAGATAGCTATAACGGTTGCAGGCTGAGCAAAGAATAGTGCAGAAGGGATACCAAATGCAGCCGCAACATCCGCCGCCCAATCCAGCAACTGCCCGTAGATTACGAAAGTGAACGGACGGCCCTGATTCGCTGCGGAAGTGATGAGTTCCGCCACAGATTGAGAGCCGCACCGCCTGAACTCGGAGAAGAAGTGGCTGATGTTGGCGCCGTCGGGCTCGGTGTCGTCGAAGCCGTCGGAGAAAGTAGCAAAAGAGAAGAACCGGTGTTTGGTCGCCGCCGGAGTTTTGGTCATCCGGCGGGCGGCGGCGACGGTGGTGGCGAAGGTGACTTCAATAGTAGTGTTACTGTTGCAATTCAGGTTCATGAGTCGGTTGGCGAGTTGAAGTGAGGGGTTTATGTTTCCTTGAGAAGGGAAGCATATCACAAGGAAGTGGTGTTGGTTTCTCATCGCAAACCGCGCTTTTCTTTTTCTTTTTCTTTTTCTTTTTCTTTTTCTTGGAAAAAACTACCTCAAGTTGCTTTTGGACTTTATTTATATACACACAAATTTAATTATAAGGACCTTTTGATATATTTTGGTGAAAATTAACTATATTAATATTTACTAAATATTTCTTAAGAAATTTAAATGGAAAGTTTTTTATTGTAATTATTAGTTTTAAAATTTTAAAATAAATTTTCATTCTATACTAATTTTAAATATTTTTATAAATTTTATTCAAACGAGACGATTATTTTTTAAATACCAAAAATACAATTTTCATTATAAATACTAATTTAAATAATCTTAAAAATTACATTCAAACAAACTTTTGAATATAATCATTATTTTTAAATACTCAAAATAAATTTTCATTCTAAATACTAATTTTAAATATTTTTAAAAGCTAGATCAAAACAATATCTGACAGCAATCGTTACTTTTAAATATTTAAAATAAATTTTCATTCTAAATATTCTTAAAATCTCAATTCAAGCATCTTTATAAATAATGATTTGTCACAAAATGTTTTTGTTTTACCAAGAATATTTTATTAAGGAGACGAGTTTTTTTCATAATAATAATAAGTTACTATATAATTTTTCATCATTGATTTAAACTTTCAACATTTTAATTTTAATTCCTTAACTATAAATTAATTTTATTTTATTGATGAACTTTTAAACGTTGAATTTTAATTATTAGAATAAATTAGTGACATATTGGATGAAAATTGGAATAGTGACACCTCAAACATGGTCAAGAGAAAGGTACAATGTATTTTGAATGAAGTGTGTGTATATGATGTATGTATATGTATGTGTATGTATGCGTGTATATATATATGTATATGTATATATGTATAGAGAAGAGAGATGAGGGGTTGTCATTTCAATTTTGGAAAAGTCAGTAAAGGAAGTTGGATGTTGGACGACTCTTATCGACACAATCCAAAATGTGATCTTGAGTTTCCAAAAGGACAATGATATGATGGACCCATACCAACGTGGAATTAAATATGTGTTCAGGCCACAAAAGTCTTATATTAGATGTATTTTACTGATTTTAATTAATTACAAGGATTCAATACAAGTCTTCTAATTTATTATTTACTGATTTTAATTAATTACAAGGATTCAATTCAATTCAATACATAAACTGAAAGGCAACATATCTATAATACAAAGAGTTTTTGTATGAGCTATAACTTGCTTTATCAAGATGATGTCATATTTTGGGATATTATATTGAATTAGAATTAAATCGCTTAGGTTTACTTGCTCGAGTCATATTCCATTTTTTTATCAAACACCGTTTAAGTTTTACCCGCTTTGTTTGTGCAAGAAAAGTTAAATGTTCACTTTCAAGAACTATAAAATATTACCGTGCAATGCATGTGTGAATATCAAATTTAAATAATACTTTATTTATTAAAATAATACAAAATAATAATATCAAAAAATAATATAAATGGAAAATAAATTATTTAAGAGAATTAAAATTAAATTAAATGATAATTATTATGTTTTTTTTCAGTTACATCATTTGAATTATAAACTATTATTAAATATATTAATATAATTTAATAACAAATAATAATAAACACCTAATCAACAAAATTTAGAGAAAGTCTTAGTTTATAATAAAAAATTCTACTTAATTCTGTATATTATTAGTTGCTGTCAAATGTTATATTATTTAATGACATTTTCTTTTTTACATGAAATAAACATGAAATAAACATGAAATTAGTTGTCTTTTAAAATTTTAGATTTGTCTTATGCAATATTTTTGTCTACTTTTGTTCAAAAAAAAAAAGTTAAATAATAAAAAATTACTCAAGGATCAATTATTTATTTATTTTAAATTTTAAAAGTTAGATGACATTTTTGAATCTCTACTACTCCCGAACATTATTTAAAAATTGTAATATCATCGTATAAGTACGATAATTCTTTGGACGCAAAAAAATATTTCAACAATCTATTTATAAAATAGACATAACATTTTATTAAATATATGTTTATGTAAATTTTTGTAAGTGTATATGCATAATAAATTATTTTAATTTATTTTTACTCTACAAAATTTATAACATTTAACTTATTTTGTTTATACACTTGGAAGATGGGGATTTATATAATAAATAAACAATTCGTTAAAAAAATAATTATATAAAAAAGATAAATAAAAGCCTACCGATGACAATATGTTTGGTTAATTTTGAATCATGACTTCAACTAATCACAATATATTCAAAAAACAAAGCTAAATGTAATCTTAAATTTTCCCTAAATTTAAAACAAAATTATGATTGAATTTATCAAATTGAAATACTTAATAACGTTGAATTCACACTTGAACGGCTTGAAATCGAAATGGAAGTTCAAATTCCAATTACACAGCCAGGAATCAAAAACCAGGTGTTGAAACCTAAAATCAAAACCTCAATACAAATTGCACGAATTCGCTTCAAACTTTCAATTTCAAAATTTCATATATCCAATTTGTACAGAAAACAGAGATTTCTATTTAGACTTCATTAAAACGATTGGAAATCTGCACCTGGAGTTGTTCAATATGCGCAGCATAGTTCAAAACAAATCGCAGAGTAAATTAGGCAGATGCAAACGAAAATTGTACAAAAATTCCTTAACCATCACACCAAATTATTGAGAAATCTGACTCCATTTTCCCCAAATTCAAAACTAAATTACGCTATGAAATGAGATGGATTAAAAAACAAATAAATAAGAAGGATGGAGAAAAGAGGGAAAGTATTAGAAGCGAATTATCTCACATCGAAAAGAAGCAAAGAAGTGGTGGGCTCCAACTCCAAGCACTATAAAATGAGCCAGTGACTTTGGTTTCAAAGCATCCCAAGTCAGAAACACTTTAAGCTTTGTGTACTAAATTCTTTTTTGTATTCTGAGAGTGTTTATGTATTGGATTTCTGTGTGATTATAACAATTTTTTCACAAAGTGGATGTCTGTTTATTCTTGCGGTAATTAGGGAAGGTTTTTCCCAACAAGAATGACACACCCATTTAAAATGGTTTGGGGACATACAGGATGAATCTCACTCAAAATTGCCAATATGAAAATGAAACTTCAAGAACCATAATAGTGACCATCTAATTCTCTCTTAAAGAATAAGAAACCCTAATATGAGTTTATATAATGCTCTACAAAATTTCACACTCTCAATTAGAAGGAAAATCCCAACTACAAAATTACCCCAAGATAAATATAACCTATGTACAAAGTGAGGTGTGATTCACTATTAACAGTTAATATGTTATGTAATAGAAGCGATAATGAGAACGTTTATGAGTGTTAAATTCTCATAAATTTATTATTTGAAATGTGATATTGATGGAAGATCAAGCTCATGTATATCTATAAAACTAATAATCTCTCTACTTATAAATACGACATTTGTCCATCATAAATGAGTGTGTGAAAGTTAAAGAAAAAGATAACTATAACTCATGAAACACACATTATCTCAACAAAATAAAATCTAAAAAAAAAACACATTTAAGGTTACGAGTAAACATAGAGTATTCAATTGAAGCAATTGATAAAATGCTTCAATGTCAACAACAATCCATTCATGAATTGTAGAGTTTCTTACATCACGATGCCATGAGATAATTTTATCTCATTAAAATTTAATTGTAATTCGTGATAATCATATTATTTAAAATCCTATGATTCATGTTGTGTATAAATACCTATAGAGGGGGTCGATTGACCTTAACTCGACTCTCGAGGTCCTAAGTTGAGCTTATCTCAAAGTTGCGGCTTTGATTGAGCAATGTTTAACCCATATGAGAACGAGAATGACCATAATCATCAGGGATCCATGTAAGCTGATGGTTGACTCACCTATGTATTGAGTTGAGTCATGGCCGACCTGCTTGAAACCCCCATGTTGGGGCATGTTCGACCCATCACATGCCTAGTTCGGGAAAAGCCCTACCCATGGTTGGCATTCAAACTATCTGGGCTCGAGTTGGTCTTGACTCACCTATTCTTCTAAGACAATTTTAGTTTGCCTTTTTTGGTCCGAACTACTTCAGGAGTCTTAACTAATAATTTATTCTATAACATTATTATTGAACTTATTTCTATTGACATTAACTTCAAACTTATGTTAAGTATTTTTAAACTTTTTTGGTATTTTAACCTAAAATAAAATTTCCAAAACAATTTTAATTTAGTCGAAATCAAATAGTACAATAACGTTGGGTTGGTTCAACAGTAAATCATATTAGACCAAAGCAACCCAAAAACTCAAACCCCAATTGCAGACCGGCCAGGTCTCGAAGAGAAAAAAAAACCGTGCTGTTCAGAAGAACCGTACACAAAATATTGGTTAACAATTTGGCGCGCCGCTGTCATCTCCAGACACCTCTTTCTTAGGGTTTTTCTCGAGAGATAAACCCTCAACAGAGTGTGCTTACAAATTTCCAATCTCTGTTATCAAATTTGGTTACAAGTTCTGTTTATACTACTACAGACATTGTATGATCCTCTACTTTCCTGACAATTAATCGAGAATAAACCGAGGATTTTCTTCAGGTTTTTGACTGAATTTGATCTTCTGTGTTCAATTGAAGCTGCCATGGGCTCTTCGAAGAGGAAAGTAGTTGAAGATGCGCCTAGAGAACCTTCGCCGAAGCAACTCAGAATCAATTGCTCTGCCATGGTTGAAGAGGAACCAGTTGCGTGTGTACACGACGTGTCCTACCCCGAGGGTTCTTTTAATCCCCTCCCATCAACGGGAGAGAAGTTCGAACCGGCTAAGATGTTCCCCTTCTCTCTTGACCCCTTTCAGTCTGAGGCCATCAAATGCTTAGAGAAGGGAGAATCTGTCCTGGTACTTTAGTTTTATCCAACTTTTTCATCGATTTCTTTGGCCATTGCTTGAGTTCATTGATGCGTTTTTATTCTTCTGCGGGGATTATTTTTATGAACAAGTTTTAAGTGTGTGCAAATTAAATAAATGTAATTTTTTTCTTAGAGGAACTTCTGTTTCCTGAATTTATCACACTCGGTCCTTACGCAAGAGATATTATACGTGTATCAGTTTCATTGGGCAGTGAGGGTCACCACCTAGTATCCTCATTACTAACTAAATGGATTGTGTAGTCAGTTTGAAAGCATGAAAATTGTATAGGAGGTGAAACAAGTGGTTATAATTTGAACACACAGAGACTAACTTAGTTTTGACCATATAGCAATTTTTTCCCCCACAACTTAGAGTGCAAGAAGTTAGTTTAGTTGCACTTTCAATAATATGATTGGACTTAATAAGTCATGGACATATCTCAGTCATTTTTATGCCTCTGCATCCCTAGTTTGGTTGATTTTCAATGTATGCATCGCTACTTTCTAATATGTAGAGCTCAACAAGTGAAATAATCAATTTCTTGATAGGTGTCGGCTCATACATCAGCTGGTAAAACTGTTGTTGCGTTGTATGCGATTGCAATGTCTCTGCGGAATAAACAGCGTGTCATATATACTTCACCGATCAAGGCCCTCAGCAACCAAAAATATAGGGAGTTTAAAGAAGAGTTCTCGGATGTTGGTTTAATGACTGGGGATGTAACAATTGAACCAAATGCTTCTTGCCTGGTGCACATCTTCTCATTGCTTACTTTATTATATAGGATTCTAAATTCTGAACTGTTAATAAATGGGTGGTTTCTTCAAATTCAGGTCATGACCACAGAAATTTGGCGTAGCATGCAGTATAAAGGATCGGAGGTAACACGAGAAGTGGCATGGATTATTTTTGATGAAGTTCACTACATGCGTGATCGGGAGCGAGGTGTTGTTTGGGAAGAGAGCATTGTCATGGCCCCAAAGAATGCTCGATTTGTCTTCCTCTCAGCAACTGTACCAAATTCAAAAGAATTTGCTGATTGGGTTGCAAAGGTTTTCTTGACTTCTTGGTTAAATCTTGTTATTAATAAATAGTAACGAATTGGAAATGGAAATAAATTTTAGGTCCAATGCAAAAAACTAAAATGATAATTCTTACAATGTTCTGTTCTGGGAATTGCTTTTGATTAGTTTCTCAGCCGATGTCAGCCTTTTGAACATCCGTTTTTTCTTCCATTCCCATTTGTCAATTCCTTTATTAATTTTATTGATTGTTATTTAACTGCATAGTTTGTAATTTTTATACGAAATGAGGAATGAACCTGATATTGGAAAAAACAGAATTTTGGCAGTACGCTCTGATGTTTTTGTTGTTCGTTCCATTAGGACATGCCTTGTGTTACTCTTTAGTTTTTGTATTATATGATTTATATGGTTTTTTCAATACACTTGTTTTTCCATCTTTGGTGAAAAATAAAATCAAAATCTTGTAAGGTTATTTTGTTGATTTGGTTTACTGTAATCATGTAGGTCCATCAACAGCCATGCCACATTGTTTATACTGACTATCGGCCAACACCTCTTCAACACTATGTTTTCCCTTCTGGGGGTGAAGGCTTATACTTGGCGGTGGATGAAAAGGGACATTTTCGGGAGGATAGCTTTCAAAAAGCTTTGAATGCACTTGTCCCTGCTAGTGATGGTGACAAGAAAAAGGAGAATGGGAAGTGGCAGAAGAGCTTGACTTTGGGAAAAACTGGCGAAGAGAGTGATATATTTAAGATGGTGAAGATGATAATTCAGCGTCAATATGATCCAGTTATACTTTTTAGCTTTAGCAAAAGAGAATGTGAGTTTCTTGCAATGCAGGTAATGTCCTTTGCTATTCTTCTGGTTGCTTATTCGATCTTGACCTGTTGTCAGCATGATTATGGTCTTTATTTGCTGGAGTTTTTAAATGTGGCAACATCATGCTCTTAGTTTTATGCTTTATGAAGGATCCAGTACATTTGATGGTAGATAGATCATGATTTATTTTTGCTTTTAATTTTCTAAGAAACAAAATTGCTTTCATTAAAAGGTGAAAACTTTAAAACGAGGGAAAGATAAGATACCTTCAAAGAGGCAGAATATATGAAATAGTAAGTTTCGATTGGATAATTTTGAAGAGTATAACTACAAAACTCAATTCTTTTGTTTCTTTCTATCTTAAGCTCCCAAAGCAACATGTTGGCTGCAGTCTTTCAAAGGTTCTTATATCTTATTTGAAGCGATCACAGATAAGATGCCTCATGAACATCTCTAAAATACAAATGACATCCGTCTAAGATTTGAGTGTAAGAAGAAGTGATTAAGTTTACTAGGCTTTATATGATACATAACGAATGAATTTGAAGTATGCATAACTGAGAGAGACGTTTCTTATAAAATTCTGTCTCAAGCACAGACCCCTCAAAACACTTAGTTTCTTTGAAACCAAATATTTTTGGAGTATTTTTTTTTTCTCGATTAAATTTTTGGATCACGTAAGAGGTGCGTGGGGGGGGGGGGGGGGGGGGTTTGGTTCCTAGGTTATAATTCTTTACAGAATGAGACATGCATGTTAGGCCATGCTGTTAGGTTTTTTGAAGCTAGAAAGAAAGAAACTGTGTGGTTTCTTGGCACGTTTTAGTTCATTATTCTATTTAAGTCATTCCTTCTCACAGTTGCCGAATATAACCTCTTGTTGCTACAGATGGCCAAATTGGATCTTAATGGTGACGATGAAAAGGCGAACATTGAAACCATCTTTTGGAGTGCTATGGATATGCTTTCAGATGATGATAAGAAGCTCCCTCAGGCAAGTGGCTGCTCATTTTCCATGCCTTGATTGACACTCAAGATCAAATTGAGTTATTACATTTTATTCTGTTGATGTATATTTGTGCGATTGGTTGTACCTCTTTTATTTTACTGATTGAATTTGAATTTTCTTGATTCCTTTCATTAACAAAAAACGCTGGAAGTTCTTTCATTGTACAATTAACATGAAATTTAATTAGATATGCAATGCTAGGTCTAATCCAACTTCTTAGTCTTGTGTATTTTTGTTTGAATATATTTCCTGTTTAACTATGTAACTAGGTGAAGGAATTTACTTTACAAAAAAAAATTTTTTTTGGAGGAATTTTGAATTCTGTTTTCTGGCACCCTAAAACCTAACTATTGAATTTGACTTTGACCTTCAAGTCGGTTTGGGTATTTGCTTCCAAGGTCTCTGTAATTTTGCGGTAGGTGTTATTCTTGTAGATTGGAGCCCCTTAATGCAGGTTTTGGCTGCCTCTTGTTGGATTTTTTGCATGCTTTTTTGTGTGTATATATATTTATAAAATCTTAGTTTCTTATAGAAAAAATGAATGAAACAAATGGATTGGATCCTTATGCTGCTTACCTCATCTCCCTGTCTTGGAACTTGTAATAGTTGAGCTGGTCTAATGCTCTCAAAACCTCTCCACAATTCTAAGTCAAGGGTTGATTCTATTATCATCATTATTATTATTATTTCACTCTGGCTATCTTGTTGCTAAAACTTATGGTTGTGTTGGGGCAAGGAAACATTTGAATGACAAATAAGTTGCCTAGTTGAGAATTCATTAAATGTAGTTTAACCTTATTGAATCTTCTTAGTTGATTCACATGGCTTGTATGTAAAAATTAATTATCCATTTTTCATTGCTCTCAAATAGGTTTCAAATATGTTGCCTCTCTTGAAGCGTGGAATAGGAGTCCACCATTCTGGTTTGCTCCCTATTTTGAAGGAGGTGATTGAGATATTATTTCAGGAAGGGCTAATCAAGGTTAGAATTTAGGCGCTAGCTAGAAATATATTTATTATTTGCTGTGTGCTTGCTATCTAATCTGATTGATTGCTGTCTCTTATAGTACCTGGTGTTGCTATTGTGTTGGGTAGTGAGTTATGATCTTGTTTCATTAAGCATTGAGGCAAGATTAAGGTACTTTGTCTCAGGAAGTATCTTTGAGGCTGTTTGTTTGGAGGTTTTATGGAGCTATTATAAATGGCTTTTACAACCCCTCTTCAAACAACTACATCCAAACTGGCCCTCTCACTTAACTGGCCCTCTCTAAATGCTCCCAAAGGAAGAACCTAACCAGATCATACACTTTATTTTCTCCTCCAACAACGTGCCCCTTTGGCGTTGGTGACGCCAGGGAGGAGGAAAAGCTTTGCACTCCGACGCAATATCCTCACATTTTTTTTTAAATCTTCTCCTTCAATGAAGTTTCACCCCTCTCTTTTGGTCGTGTGTGCCCCTCCTACTCGGGCAAACTTTTTTTCATCTTCTCTTCACTTAAGCTTCGGTATTTATTTGTTTTCTCTCTCTATCGGCTGCGCATACTCCTCTACACGATCTGATGGCTCTCTATTGGTCGCCCGTACATTTTCCTTGTGAAGCTTAGATGAGTATACATGTTTTTGCGACAAAGAAACATGAAACACTTGCCTCTTCTGCGACGTTCACCTAGATTTCATCTTTCTTCTCCGTTGGATCACTCGTCCTCCATGACAATATATATTAAGGATTATTCTTGCCTTTCTTCTTTTTTGGCAACATCAACCTAAGTTCAGTTGAAAATCCATTTTCACGTTTCTCTTACATTCATCAATATTTCCATGGTTATGAATCTTATGATCGAGCTTGCTTGTACTGGATTAGTCTTTAGTATTTTGCTCTTTGTTTCTATAGGTATTGTGTAACAGTTTTGCCAATCAATGAAAATGTTTATTTACATTTTTAACTTTTACACAAAAAATATTTGATTGTTTTTTGTTATTAAATATTCTTGATGGGGTCACTAAAACATTGTCTCTAGTGTTTGTTTGCCACAGAGACTTTCAGCATTGGTTTGAACATGCCAGCAAAAACTGTTGTCTTCAGTAATGTTCGCAAGTTCGATGGGGATAAATTTAGATGGTTATCAAGTGGTGAGTATATACAAATGAGTGGTCGAGCTGGACGGAGAGGAATTGATAAACGTGGGATATGTATCCTTATGGTGGATGAGAAGCTGGAACCGTCAACTGCTAAAATGATGCTTAAAGGAAATGCTGATTGCTTGAACAGGTAGCTATTGTTGGGTTTCACTTTTGTATCATTATTATTATTTGTAAACCCACTATTGAATCATTATTAACGCAGTAACACACTGACACTTATACTAAAGGCAGAAATGGAAATTTTCTTTGAACTGCTATTAGACTGTGCTTGAAGAAGAGTTACAAGCTATTTTATTGAAACTGCAACACCAATGGAAGTAGCTTGAGAGTTTCCAGTGGAAATTGGGCATTCTAGTCTAGCCATAAGCACACTTGATAATTGGGTCAGATGACCATTTAGTCTTAGAATAATTTAGTTTCTATTCCTAGGCAGATTCATATCAGCCATTAAGGGACTTGACTATCCAAGATGTACTATATAGATGAGATCTAGTTTCATTTAATAATTAATTGCCTTATATAGGGTTGTGTTAAACTAGTTCACCACCATACTTCTTAACATTTTCTGATTAAATAAGTTGCTCTGACATCTTTATCTTTTTCATTTTAGTGCTTTTCACTTGAGCTATAACATGCTCTTGAATCAAATCCGTTGTGAAGATGGCAATCCTGAAAATCTACTCCGCAATTCGTTCTATCAGTTCCAAGCTGACCGCAACATACCTAACCTCGAGGTTAGTTTTTGCATTGCATATAAGGTGGTTTGAAATAAAGAAATACGTTGTAATAAAGAGAGGCAATTCTGGGCAACTGAAAATGGAATAAAAAAATTGTGACTAATAATTGCAAAATAATTTGTAGAATTTTTTTTATTGTGTACTTTCAATTTTTTTAACACTAACCGTAAGCTCTTTGAATATTATTTCTTTAAACCCACTATTGAATCATTATTAACACAGTAACACTTATACTAAGAAGGGCAGAAATGGAAATTCTCTTTGAACTGCTATTAGACTGTGCTTGTACTGTTAGGGGGAAGTGTATGTGTGTGTAGTGATATTTACTGAAATGGAATACTAAAATAACTATTCACATATTTTTTTCTGAAACGAAATACTAAATAACTATTCATATTTTTCTCTCTACTAATTTTTATTTGATAAACGCGGTAAAGTTTTTTTTTTTTGTCTGCATACTTATTTAGTTATCTTCTTCCATAAGTCTTTGACGATTGTCTCTCTCTAATTATTAAACCCATTATGGTTTGTTAGCTGAGATGCTGCTCTAGTTATTATATAATTTGAAAATGACACTTAATTTTTCTCTCATATAAGAAATGCTGCTCTAATTATTGTTTACCTCTCTCTCTCTTAGGAGTTGAAAGAAAAGAATCAACTTCGACTTTGTAGATAAATGACTTGTTAAAAAAATTAAAAAAATTTAGTATCAACTATCAATAAAAGGAATGATATTTACCATATGGAAAACATCCCATCTTATCCCTCTCTATCTCATTGAAGATCTGTGAGTTTGTTTTTAATCAGATGACATGCTAATTGTTGTTATTATTGCAGAAACAAGTGAAAAACCTCGAAGAGGAGAGGGATTCCATAGTGATCGAAGAGGAAGATAGTGTGAAGAATTATTATGATTTGCTAAAACAGTACAAAAGTCTGAAAAAGGATATTCGTGATATTGTGCTGTCCCCTAGATATTGCTTGCCATTTCTGCAACCTGGCAGGCTTGTATCTATTGAGTGCAAAAGTAATGACGAGAATTCTTCCACTTTCTCTATTAAAGACCAGGTTACATGGGGATTGATAATTAATTTTCAAAGGGTGAAAGGTGTTTCTGAAGGTAACATATTAGTCTCTCTACATTTTTTTAACAATATTTTGTTAAGGTACCAAAACGATTCATTATTATATGAATACCAAAATACAACCTAGCCACTGAATATTAAGCCACCATTCGAGAGGTCGGCGTTCTCCCAAGTCTCCTTAACAAGAAGATACACAAGTAAAAGCATAAACAACTACAACACAAAACAACATAATATAGATTACACAAAATAATGGCTAGAAACGACTAACTAACAGACTACTTCAACGGATAACTATTAACTGCCTCATCGCGTTCTACTATAAATGTGTCTAATAGGAGGCCTGACAGATTTCATTATATGTATTTTAAATATTAGCTTATTGGTCTTCTGAATCTGAGCTTCAATTTTGATCCAGAGGATGCTAGCATTAAACCGGAATCTGCAAACTACACCGTGGATGTTCTTACCAGATGCACTGTCAGTAAAGATGGCATTGGGAAAAAAACCGTTAAGATTGTTCAATTGAAAGAGCACGGAGAACCCAATGTTGTTTCCATTCCAATCTCTCAGGTATGGAGCTAGATTATCTATTATATGCACATCGGTGAAGCATGTAAACTGACATTTAAACGATAGAATAGAGAACAAACATTCCCAAGATTATGAGTGACTAGATCTTGGTTTTTTTTAGAAACTACATACAAATAAGATCGAGGTTAAAGTTGGTTTTGGTATCAAATCAATAAATTATCTTATTCTATTGAAAGAGCACGGAGAACCTGTTGTTGTTTCCATTCCAATCTCTCAGGTATGGAGCTAGATTATCTATTATATGCACACGGCACACCGGCACATGCTTCACATAATCTGACATTTAAACGATGGAATAGATACCAAAAGTTGCCAAGATTAAGAGTAATAGATCTTGGTTTTTTGAGAAACTACATGCAAATAAGATCGAGGTTAAAGTTGGTTTTGGTATCAAATCAATAAATTATTTAATTCTATCTTGCATGCCCTGAGAAAATTAGTTGAAGTTGAGGTCGGGAACTGAAACCAGCTAGATCGATATATGCATGGCTTGTGTTGGATTGGTTTGTGTCTTGAGATATTTCATTTTGTGTTTTCCTGTCTCTATCATTCTCCTGAGATTTGGGCCAATCCAAATGTTGGTTCGTATCTTTATGCCATCGGGTTTGTTCTTCCTACTAAAAAAGTGCTTACTGCTGGCTTTAAAGTGTTGGCTTGGCTTCATTGTTTGCCGCGCTCTTTTTTCAAGGCAAAGGCACACTAGCTGCAAGTTGGTTTAGTTTTTCCTTCTGTCCCTCTTAATTGATATTTGCTTATAATCAGCTTCTGCCGACTGCCTTCTTGATTTAATTTCAATATAACGTCTTGATAAATAATTTCTTTCTTGTCTACAAACAGATCAGTACATTAGGTAGTATTCGGATACTCATCCCCAATGATCTCTTGCCGTTGGAAGCTCGAGAAAATACATTGAAGAAGATTTCTGAAGTTCTTTCAAGATTTCCAAAAGGAGTACCTCTCTTAGACCCAGAAGAGGACATGAAAGTACGTAATTCTAAGCTAAAATATGTTTCTTTAATGTGAGTTTTATTAGGTATTGGATTGAAGCCTGTGGCCGTGGGGATTCAAGTACATCGAAACCTAAAATTGTGTTATTTAGCTTAGTACAGTGAAACCTAAAATTTAATCCACTCTTCTATTCAATTCAAGTATAAGTTACCCTGATTCATTATGAGGTTGGCTGGTAATCTAGTAGCATATATTTGCTTTTTCACGTGTTCTTTCTAGGTTTTGATTTCCAGTTGCATTTGATACTCAGATTCAAAGTAGTTCATACAGAAAGGCCGTCCGTCGAACAGAGGCTTTGGAGAGCCTCTTTGACAAGCATGAGGTGGAAAAATCAACCCTTGTTGAGCAGAAGCTCAATGCATTACATTTGAAGCAAGAGTTGACAGCTAAGATCAGGTCAATTAAGAAAACAATGCGTTCTTCTTCTGCATTGGCTTTCAAAGATGAACTGAAGGCTAGGAAGCGAGTATTGCGGAGGCTTGGGTAATTGATCCCTTTTTTTTTCCGTTCTCTCGTCATGCATTTATCTTTCAAGAATCTAGTGTATTATTGGAATGAAACTGTGTATAATTGATAATCATGTACGAAGGAAACAGAATAGTCGGATTGCCAGTTCAGGTTTATTGTTTAGATTTCATGACAGAAAGACAATATCATGGATTGTAGACACATTGAATTAATTGGCAGTATTTGATTGATTTTTCCTTTTGTAGGTACATCACAAGTGATGATGTGGTGGAACTGAAAGGCAAGGTTGCTTGTGAAATCAGTAGTGCAAATGAATTGGCTCTTTCAGAGCTGATGTTCAATGGGGTTTTCAAGGACATAAAAGTGGAGGAAGTTGTTTCTTTGCTATCTTGTTTTGTATGGCAAGAGAAACTTCAGGATGCAGCCAAGCCTAGGGAAGAGCTTGAGCTTCTTTTCATTCAATTGCAAGACACTGCTCGAAGGGTTGCCAAGGTTCAGCTCGAATGCAAGGTTAGTACAAATTCTTATATGTCAAACTTTTTCTCTAACTCAGATCACAATGACCTTTTTTTTAGTAAAAACATTTTTTAGAGTTTTTTTGGACAATAAGAATAAGAATATGATTACGAGGGAATGCGAATACGAGAGAGAATAATTATTTGTGTTTAGAGTAAAGAAAATGATTATGGGAAGAACTGATTATTGTATTTAGAATGCAATGAATGATTATCGGGGAACCACCATTATTCACTATGAGAGAATTATTATTTGTGTTTGAGGCACCTAGAATTATTATGATGTATGGTGAGAACAAAAAGTGGTTATGTGTGTCTGAGGAAAAGAAAGTAGTCATGGGGGTATAAATATTGATTGAGAGAACTCCATAAACATCCCATCACCTTTAGGGTGTGTTTGAGGCAAAAGGAA
Organism: Cyclanthera cordifolia; assembly: GCA_037832605.1. Lineage (NCBI taxonomy): Eukaryota > Viridiplantae > Streptophyta > Magnoliopsida > Cucurbitales > Cucurbitaceae > Cyclanthera > Cyclanthera cordifolia. The sequence goes on along the minus strand of JBBMEG010000004.1, from coordinate 12,288,743 downwards.
TGAGAATTAGAGGGAGAATGAGAAAGAGAATGATTAATTGTGTTTGTGGTTAAGATAATGATTATGAGGAGAATGATTAGTTGTATTTGGGGTGAAGAAAATGATAATGAGAAAAATAAAATAATAGGTATGGTGTGAGTGAAAAATAGTTAGGTGGAGAATAAAAAGTTATGGGAAGAAGAGAAAGTAGTTAGAAAGAGAAAAAAAATGTGATTTTGGGAAAACGTAATCACGGGGAAACACCGGGAACCATTCCCCTTCCTATTCTCCTCCTTTGTTAATGGATGCACAATCATCACCACCCATAAATGAAAATCATGGAAATGAGAGAATAATTGATGATGTGGATTGCAGGTGGAGATTGATGTGGAAGGGTTTGTGAATTCATTTAGACCAGATATAATGGAGGCTGTGTATGCTTGGGCAAAAGGATCAAAGTTCTATGAGATAATGGAAATAACACAAGTTTTTGAGGGAAGCTTGATCAGAGCCATTAGAAGACTTGAGGAAGTTCTTCAACAGTTAATACTTGCAGCCAAGTCCATTGGTGAAACTGAGCTTGAAGCCAAGTTTGAAGAGGCTGTTTCCAAAATCAAGAGGGATATTGTCTTTGCTGCTTCTCTCTACTTGTAGTAGTTTTTCTTTTCCTTTTTTTTAAAGAAAAAAAATTAGAATTTTTGTATAATATTGAGTGGTTATTTAATGGGTGCTCTTTGTAAAGTTTCTCATGTTTAATTTATTGTCAACTTACATTCATATAAGATGGAAACATTTTTCTGGTGAGCACATTTGAGTAACTGATACAAACATTTATAACATAATTCAACTAATATATATCATAATTGCATCCATTTTTATCCTAATGGTTGGGTATTTAACATTGTTTCACCTGCAAATTCTCTATTTTAAATTAGTGAAGAGATGAGATCCGTTCCAAACATGACATGATATTTTTAAAATATAATAATCAACTTTGGAAGATCCTTCTGGATTGGTATCAAATCAATGACAGGCTTTCCAAATCTTTGGAATATAAATCACTCAAATTTCTTATCTTATCTCTAATCATTAATATTCAAACTCTCCGACCCACAAAAAAAAAAAAAAAGTTGCCTTTACTAACTTGAGTAACTAATCTCAACGATTAGAAAACGCATCTATTTATCTAAAAATCAATTGAGAATGAAAATTATAGCTTATTTTATTTTTAGGGGACTCTTCGCACTTTTAATATGGAATGATCCTCAACATGCTTCCTCTCAAGATAGTATTACTTTTGGGTTTACTAATCTTATATCGGATCTCAATTTCATTTTATTGAATTGAATACTCGTTTTGGTTTAATGAGCTTTAATATCATATTAAAAAGTGTGAGCATCCATCTCAAAATCAATTGACAATTAAATAGATAACCTACCTTACTTTATAATTCTAACTATTCAATTTTTTTCTTTTCAAAATAGAGTCAGTTCAATAATATTTATTAATTCTGAACAAATCCTAAAAACAGCAGAATCAAAGAGAAGAAAAATAGAAAAAGAGCAGAATCAATCAGAAAAATCATGAAGTATACAAAATTCGGGGCCACCTTGAGATTTAATCAATAAAGTTTTGTGCCTTCCATTAATTAATCACTATCACTATTAATAAATGATATTTTTTCAAACGTTACTAATCGACTAGATATGTATTAAATAAATTTTTAAAAAAATTAAAATTTAATTATATTTAAAGAAGATATACGAAAATTCATAATTTTTCTCCTAGCGAACCTATGAACAATGATAACTGGGTACATGATAATATTGCTGAAATATTTCTAAAAATTGATACTAAATCAAATTACTAAACTAATTTGAATTGAATCTATGATTGTTAATACTAAAAATTAATTTAAATTGAATCCAATACTTTGTTATCTAATAATTAAGAAATTATGCGTTCATTCTTAAAGAATTAGACTTTATTGCGATAAAAACGAAGACTTTAACAAAGTTAGGGCTATCAACATCATCATACCATCAAGAAAAGTTAAATAATAACTGAAAAGTTTTATACGACTTCAACTATTTTAGATCACATCCTTATCTTATCAAGTAAAAATGAGAGAAATTTTGTCGTTGTTTTTTAATTAATTTAGTATAAATTTGGGGAAGAGAATCACAATTCCTACAAAAAGCACAATTATTCTCAAATAAATGAGAATCAAATAATTGAATGAATCAGTGGTGCAGTGGTTTCATTGTTTGGTGTTATTCCAATTCAATATCAGTTTTTCTAAAAGTACGGAGTTTTAATCCTTTTGAATTGTAAAAAAAATAAATTGAATTTGAAGTATGATTGTTTCATGTAGGATAAGAATGATGTAAGAAAATTCCCTACTATGAAAGTGAGAACAGGTGTGAATGAGCAATATGGGTTAAGATATTAAGAAAATAAAATGAATTATCAATTACAGATACATCCCCTCTGGACACTTTGGATCGCTGCCAACTTGGCCATGGCTTTACATATTATGAATTATCAAAATCTTTTTTTTGAAGGAAAATCAATAATAAGAAATTAGAAAACGGGGTTTACAACATCCCGTAGAAGACCTTTAGCTAAGCATAAAATATGGTCTATAATAAAACCTAGCTCAGACTTACACATCGAATGCCTAGGAAGAAAACTCACAATCCAAGAGGCATTTGACTCCACCTAATTTTATATATGCCCATCATTTCTTTTATATATCAATTTAATTACAACCTTAGGATAAATATTAAATACCAACTGATTTTATATATCAATTTAAATACAACCTTAGGATAAATATTAAATGCCAACTACTTTGTTCATGTGAACCATTCTATTCAATAGGAAAAGCAAATCTGAGATAAAAATTGCATTAGCATGAATTTCATGTAGAAAAATGTAGTGGGGTTTGAAACAGCCCAAAATAAAAATGAATTAAATACACACAACAAAAATACTAATCAGTTTCACGCCAATATAAAAATGGAAGATTTAGCCAAATAAACAAATGCATGAAGTGTGGGTGAATGATTTTCCTTTATTTTATTTTTTAAAGAAAAGAAAAATCACTAACAAATGAAATTATAAGATACGGCGGGGTGGAGTCCGAAACTGGTAACTTTGTTTTCTTTATCAGCACAAAGATAGTGATCGAGAAGGAGCGATAATGGCGGATGAATCGAGGAATGGAAATGGCAACGCTTGTTGCTTCCATGGACCAGGCTATGCCACTCCTCTCCACGCCATGGCCGGCCCTAGAGAGACTCTCATCTACGTCACCGCCGTTTACTCCGGTAATGTTCTTCACCACCCCAGCCGTATCTTCGTTTTTTTTTTCTTTCACTTCTCTTTCTTCTGCTTATTGACCGATCGATTGGCATTTTTGAGTATGTTGCACCGATTTCATTACTTGATTTTTTTTTTTTTTTTTTTAATGAATTTTATGCAAAATGAGTTCGACATGATTTTAGCTACGTGAACTGTTTGAAGTCTCTTTGACTAATTGTTTGAGTTCTAAGGAGACAGATCGGCGACGGTGAACTGTATTTTAATTTTGAAGTCTCTTTGAATAGTTGCTTGAGTTCGAGGCTGAGAAATTAGCGAGCTAAATATTATGCGTTTTAGTTCTTAATTTTTGGTTTGTAAACAGGGACGGGGAGAAACAAGCCTGATTATCTGGCTACGGTGGATGTTGATCCTAATTCTCCTAATTATTCTAAAGTTATTCATCGATTGCCTGTCCCGTATCTGGGGGATGAATTGCATCATTCTGGATGGAATTCTTGTAGCTCTTGCCATGGAGATCCTACTGCAGATCGCCGTTTTTTGATCCTTCCCTCGCTCGTGTAAGATATTCTAGTTTTCTTTTCATCTCTTAAGAAAATTTTCTTTTCTTTGTACACATTTGATTGAATCGTTGAGATTGCAAGTGTTGTAAGTGAACAAGGATTATAAGCTACTTTTTAGCTGGAGTGCATGTAAACTTCTTCAATTTTTTTCAAAGCAAGCATTACTCATTCTCATCATGAATGTATTAGAACCACGAGATTTGTGTTCGAGTCCCCAACCCCATATTATATATACTAAAAAGTCTTTTTCAAGTTTTTTCATTAAAATTCCAAGTTCCTATGTGAGAGAAAAAAATTAAGTGAAGAATCTGATTCTACTCTGCAACAACCATTTAAATATACTTGTGTTTGCCTTATTTATTTTAAATTATTTTTTTTTGTGAGTATTCGGACCAGCTTAGATAATCTTGTGGTATTGCTGCCTGGCCCTACTATGGATTGAACCCATTTCTTCTTTGCATTTTGTGATTCTACGTTTCTTATTGTTCACTAGGCCTATCCAAAATCATTATTGTCTAGATGATTTAATTGTTCTTATTACTGTAGCATAGAAGCATCAATGAAAAACTACATGATTTTGATATCCGAAACATGCCCCTGAGACGATGTTCCATAATTGGGCAGTTCATGATTTCAAATATTGTCATCAATTGTTTGAGTAAATTTAAATTGTTGTTGGTTCTATTTACATGCAGATCTGGTCGCATATATGTGATTGACACGAAATCAAATCCCACCGCTCCATCTTTGCACAAGGTTGTTGAAGCTGAAGACATTGCAGAGAAAACTGGATTAGCTTTCCCACACACATCCCATTGCCTTGCTTCTGGTGATATCATGGTGTCATGTTTAGGAGATAAAGATGGAAATGCAGCAGGAAATGGATTCCTTCTTCTCGACTCAAAATTTAATGTCAAAGGAAGGTACTTGATATTTTTGCTTATCCACGTGTACAAGTAAAGTTTCCTATTAATTTTTTTGATATCCATTAGTATCCGGACCAACTTACAAGCACTTCGACTATTTTCAGGAGATCCTACAATATTTGGATGTCAAGGAAATTAATAAGAAATGATTTTCTAGGTAGGCGACCACAATGAATTGAACCCCTAATCTCTTGGATCCCTAAGATCCTCTTTAACCACTAACTCATGGTTCAATAAAAAAATAATATAAAAACCTGCCTTTTGTCGAATCTTTACTATAATTAAATAAGCCAATTATTTTCTTTTTTTATGTTTCAAAATACAGTTAACCAACACCAACGTACTAAATTCAAATTTCCGAATGAAAAATTTTAGGCATCGATGAACTCAATGATTTGAGGTAACATATATGACATTGGATTCATACCACCAAATTATTGGTTTAGATAGGTTTTTTTTTGAAACAGGATTTGGTTTAAATTGTTTGGCAATAAGAAACTTTAAAATAAATGCTCTGTCATTGCATTTTGGTTCAGATTGAATAACATTTCTTGATCAGTTCTTACTTAACTAATTATAAACCAGGTGGGAAAAACCAGGGCATAGCCCTCTGTTTGGATACGACTTTTGGTACCAACCACGACACAAGACAATGATTAGCACATCATGGGGTGCCCCTTCTGCTTTCACAAAAGGCTTCAACCTTCAACATGTAGCTGATGGTCTTTACGGGAAGCATCTTCATGTGTATAACTGGCCTGGTGGTGAATTGAAACAAACGTTGGATCTTGGGGACACTGGTCTCATACCCTTGGAAGTTAGTGTGATTAATTTTCAGATGCATACTTCTTTATTACCGTTACAGCTTATAGTGTTTTTCATCTGTCACTAATGGCTGTTGTTGTTTCTATGTTCATTGTTCACCATTGTCAGATAAGATTCCTGCATGATCCTTCCAAAGATACAGGTTATGTTGGATGTGCATTAACAAGTAATATGGTGCGCTTTTACAAGAATGAAGATGGTTCATGGAGTCACGAGGTACGTGCTTGTTCTACTTATTTACTAACAACCAACATTTTCATGTGTTCTATGTTTCATCTGAAAACGTAGATACAAATGTCTTTCAACTTTTAAATGACTCTGTTTGTTGGTTGCTTGGTTTTTCCTCTGCAGGTCTCCATTTCAGGAAAATCGTTGAAGGTTCAAAATTGGATACTTCCTGAAATGCCTGGTCTCATTACTGATTTTCTGATCTCACTCGATGATCGCTTTCTGTACTTCGTGAACTGGCTACATGGAGATGTGAGACAGTATAACATTGAGGACCCTAAAAGTCCTAAGTTGGCGGGTCAAGTGTGGGTTGGAGGACTGATCCAGAAAGGGAGTCCTGTGGTAGCTGAGGCAGAAGATGGTACAACATTCCAGTTCGAAGTCCCTGAAATCCAGGTCTGCCTTTTTGCCATTAAATGGTGAATCTTTTATAGTATTTTAAGGTATTGATGGTAATTTGACCCATTGCCTTGATAACTTCTTAGCATTTGAGAATACATTTCATGATTATACTTACCATGTCTTATCAACAAGATCTTGAATTCACACTTTTGCAACATCAGTTTCTTTTCATTTCCTTGTTTATAGTTTTCATGTCGGATTCAAGAATCAAATTCATACTCGAACCTCTACATGAGTATGAAGTAAACTTATATGCTTGGCAGATAATTAACATTTAGGGAGTGTTTTGTCTTAATCTTGAACCCGATTTATAAGTAAACTTCTACTGAACATGCTTTTAGACATTATTTTCACTTCTTAGATATGTTCTGCGCCATTTCTGAATGACAGAAGGTTTGGTAGCTCTTATGGTTTGTTATGATTTGTTCTTATGGTTTGACAGAAGGTAGTGTGGGAAAATTCTTCTCAAAACGAACCAATCGGTGGTGAGAGGAATGATGCACCTATCTTATAAATTGGTAGGAGGTCATCTCAGTTTCCAATGCAAAATTCTCAACCAGATGGTGCCACTTTTGAGTTTACCAATTTTGAATCGGTTCCCAATTTCATTCTTATTGAACCGAATACTGGTTAAGTTTAATAAAGTTTGATATCATGTTGAATTGTGTTAAATCAATCATCAATCAAGAAAAAAACTTAAACCTTGGTGTTTAAGACCATTAAGGTTGAACAAAGAAGCTCGATAGCAGTACTTTAAAAGAATCAAACTTTACAAGCTTTGTATTGTATTGGTAGTTGATGTGTTATGTTTGATTGGATTTTCAGGGACAGCGTTTGAGAGGGGGACCTCAAATGATTCAGCTAAGTTTGGATGGGAAACGGCTTTACGTGACCAACTCCCTTTTCAGCGCTTGGGATCGTCAGTTCTACCCTGAATTGGTCGAGAAAGGTTCGCATATGCTGCAGATTGATGTCGATACACACAATGGTGGGCTTAGTATCAACCCAAATTTCTTCGTGGACTTTGCGACCGAGCCTGATGGGCCATCCTTGGCCCATGAGATGCGATATCCCGGAGGCGATTGCACTTCAGATATATGGATTTAAGCATGTATGTTTATCATATTCCTCAATAAACAATTAGTATATGATTATGTAGCAGTCTATGTAATAATGGAATAAGTTAAATCTTTGATGATACAAGTTGTTCTACCTTAACTCTCTATGAATATAAATTAGTGAACCATGATTATCTTTCTAACTGCAGTTTAGTATTGGCCTACAGTTGCCCGCATTAGCCTCGATTTTTTGTTCCAAGTATAATAACAGTATTTGGGGTTGAAAAGATACACACAAATATAGTTGGTTTACTTTAGGTCAAATACTCGCACATAATGTTCGATGATAACTAACCTTTGTTAAAAAAAAATAAAAAATGTACATTTTTAGGATAGGTTTGAGGTGACAGGATGAGATGAGAAGGAAGCGGTAGTAGCTAAAGTTTTCATCTCATCCATCAATAATTTATTTTTTCTTTATTTTATCCCTTCATGCTGTAGCTTAACATACCCTTAAAGATTTATATACTCAAAGGTAATGGAAAACGATTTCATTCAAATAATCTTGTATATCCAAAATTGATTGATTAGTCGGACGTTAAGTCATAAGTAGAGAAGTTATAATAGAATTATAATAATAACTTATTTGAATATTATTGTTTTTTTTTTTTTTTTGAGGTTATAAACATTGGGGTGGGGCTCGAACCACAAATCTGCATCTCTAATACCAACTTAGCTATACTCGCTTTGGCAAATGTGATTATTTGTAGAGGAGTTATAAAAAAGTTTTGTTATTTATAAATCATGTGACATATATAATAAGTTAAATTAGCTTTAATTTAGAGGTTAAAATAATCGGTGCGTACCATATAAAGAATTTAATTTTGGTTACCTTTGATTGTTGAATCCATTCATTGGAAGCACTTATTGTAATTTATATATATATATATAAAATGTGTATATACTTGTATGCCCCTTACATATAATGGTAATGAAAATATCTTCTTCCCAAAAGAAAAAGAGAGAAATCCATTAGAATCTCTTTCATAATTAGGCTCATAGCTAGTTTGAAATGCATTATATAAATATTATATTTAACTACAAATAACTCAATTAAAGTATGCACTTATAATGGAAAGATACCATAAATTGGAAACTCAAGAATCCAAAAGTAGTTAAAAAAAAAAAAAAAAAAATTGCAACGTCAACAAAGATATAACATTTTATTGATAATTTCAAGGACAATTAAGGCATAACAAAGTATAAATTCTTAGCATAGATTTGTTGGTGAGGTGTTTAGCAACCAATGAAAAACCAAAATTATTAGCACTCCACAAACATGTTTCATCAGTGCATCAAAATTATTCACCCCCGTTTATTACGCGTACCCTAAATCATCATCTAAAGCATGTGACCTATTTAAGGATGAGCTTTTGACTGCAATCATTACTTCTAAATATTTAAAGTAAATTTTCATTCTAAATATTTTTAAAAACTACATCCAAACAAGCTTTTAACTGAAATTCATTACTCTTTTAATTTCTAAAATGTGACATGATCCATTGTGAATTTGTTATTTCTTGAAACGAAATGATTACATTGTTATTAATTATTGAACTAGTTTTGATTTAATTAACATTCAACTAATTATATAAAAGAATTTTGAACTTTATTAGTCACACAAAAATTTAAATTAGACATTTAGAATTGTATATACTAAAATGAAAGAGATTTAAAATACATAGTTTGGAAAGAATAAGGTGAAGAAAGTTAAGTTATTCGATATAATTATCTTCTTAAATATTGGAGTTGTGCAGTGTTTTCAACCATATTTACAAATATGTAAATATTTGTAGTGTCTTCTCCTCTTAAAAATAGAACAAAATCTTTAATCAAAATTAAAAGGCATTAATTTGTTTTAGAATTGATTTACCAATAAAAGAAATAAATTGTGATAACAACAAAGCAACAACCATGCAGAATATTGCTGTAACATTCCCCTAATACTATTCTTAACTTTGTGTTAATATTAATCCACAAAAATTAAGAGATAGCCCACTTGTTTCCCGAGAAGAGATGAGAAACATGCTCAATATCATTTGATTGTATAGTTGACCCAGCTTCTTGTTATTTGAAGAAGCCCTCCACTTACTCAATTGATATTTTTCACAAAAAGTAAACATGAGATAATAAATTCAGTCTTTCATTAAAATTTCAAATAGCTATCCCGAATTTAAGTTAATTATGCTTCGCCTCTTACCTGACTCCAAATTTTCTTCAAAATTATTCTATCCATTCAAAATATACTTCCATTTTTTTTTTCCATTTTAAAACCAAACCAAATGACAATTATTCCACGTTGAAAAGGTGACGATTCTTCAATATATATTTAAGATAATGTGAGCTACTCCTTTTATAGTCAATTGATTTTGAGATGTACCCATATTTTCTAATACTTACCACAAAAAAATGAGTATCTATCTTTATATCAATTTTTTTTTTAGTATAAATCAAGTATAACGGCTCACAATATGTTTGAATCTTTTAAAGAAAGAGTAAAATTTAGATCACAATTAAAATACATTCGTCTATTTTTCCAAATTAGATTGAATCATGCCTGATAAGAAATTTGAAACTTTTTGATATATCTAATCTCAAAGTATGTTTGGTATGGTGGGAAAGAGTTAAAAAAGAAAAAAATCTTTTTTTATTGTTTGTCTATCAACTTCTAAACTAATTTATTCTTATTTTTCTCTATTTATCTCTCTCTTTTTCTATCTTTTCTTTCCTTTCTTTTCCATATAAGCATAGGAAAATAGAGTAAAAATAAAAGTTCAAAACTTGGACTTTGAAAGTATGCTGTTCTCAGCGTTTCAAGTTTGAGATCTGCGAAAATGCTGAAGTCGCCAACTTTGAAGTTAGAATTTCGAATTTTGCAATTAGAAGCTCTTGATTCATTGTATTTGAGATGGTAAAGTTAGAATCTTGTTAAAAAAGAATGCAAATGATTATGCCATGCAAAGAAGAAGCATTTGATGCTTTTGAGGCAAGCCTAAAGCTATACTATGTTTGAATCCAATAGAATAAAATAAATAAGAACACAAATAAAGCCAAAATAATTATAATATTTATATTCATTTTTAGGCGTAATGAAATCTTCTTCTGAACCGACACAAGAATTTTCTAATTTGAAAAAAAAAAAAAAAAAACAAACCTGTGGTTCTTCCATACATAGCAGCAAATATATCCTCATTTCCATTGTTCCTAATTCAAATCTGCAACATTTTTCTGGAAAATGTATACTTAAAATGATCAGGATCATCAAATCCTTCACTAGGATCCCTCCCTTCTCTGATTTTCCTTCTAACATCTTCAACTCTTTCAAGAATTCCCTTAACTGCTAAATCAAATGCATCTTCAAAATCCCCCAATTTCGATCTGGGATCTGCATAAACAATCCTTGGAATAATTCTAATAACTTCCTCTCTCATGGCGGATTCTCTATCCTTTGAAATCCCTTTCAAAATCCCCTCAATGCTCTCATTCCAGTTTTGAACATTTCTCACAGGTATATACACAGAATAAGCACTTTGATTCTTAGGAAAATGCCACAAATACTGAGAATATGCAGTACCTGGATGAAAGAAAACAGGTATACACCCAGCTAAAATCGAATCGAATGTCGATCTTCTGGTGTACGAATCTCCAGGAGGCTGCAAGCAGAAAATCGAGCTCTGAAACTCTTTCATGGTAGTAGCAGGATCATCACAATTAACACCATCGGAACTGCAATCTATAAATTTACAGAGCGAAGACCCTCGACATTGGTCGATAATCACACCGCGAATGGAGTCTCTAAGCTCTGGCCGTGGAGCGCCGGCGAAAGCGAACAAATGTCGGCGCCGTTTCGCCCTAATTAGACTCTGCCATTGAACAACTTCACTCAATTTTGACGGATGAAAGTAAGTCGGATACGGAATCGCAAAATCGTTCTTCCAGGAACTGGATTCAACAGAGAGCATAGTCATATTGTGAGATTGAGGGAAGAAACGGAGTTTACTTCCCCAATCAGAAACATCATCCGTCTTGCGTCTGAAATCCCAAGAGATTCTTCCAGCAACGAAGAAATGATCTCTCCCAGACATCCTCTTCCACTCAGGCATTTCCGAAATCGCACTAAGAAAAGCCCTAGCGGAAGAATCCCTAACCGAGATGCTCGGATTCCAGAGGTAATGGCTGATGTCGAGACCAGCGTAGAACGGTACATAAACAGCGGAGGCCATGGACGAATCGTTGGTCAAGCAATCGTAGTGCTTCATCCTGTTATGGAAAATGACCTCCAACAGAAATTGATTCGTCTTGAACCAACTATTGTTGGAGAAAACCTCTTGCGAGTGTTGGATTCGAGGTCCGAGGCCGAAGTTGGCGAAATAGGGACACATATCGCGTTCGTCGGTTCCTCTGGTGAGAGATTGACAGTTTCCGATCAAGTCGAGGTTGAAACGAGTGGGAAGATTCTGGATGAAGAGGTAGCGGCCGGAGCAGGTGGAGTTATTGCTGTGGTCGGAGGTGAAGAGATTAGGGTTTAGAGTGGAAGGGAAAGTGTTGGAGTAATCGAAAGAGAGGAAAATGAAGAGAATGGCGAAGGAGATGAAAAAAGCGAAGCAGAGATCGGCGGAGCAAGCGGTGGTTCTGAGCAACAGCTTCTTCTCCATTATTCGGCAGTGGCTGTGGCTGTGAAGAAGGGCAAGAATGGAGGAAATTGCAAGTTTACGCCATTGATGGATTGGCTATGGAGGACAAAAAGCAAACGTCGGTTACAGAGATTATGAAAATGGGGACTCAAGAGTGTAATTAATTGTTGTTGGGGGTATGGAATTGCAAGGGAGTCAACCTCCGTAATTGAAGGAATCAGAGGGGGCAAGTTTCTTTTTTTTTTTTTTTTTTTTTTTTTTTTTTTTATAAAGTAAGATTGATTATTATTATTATTATTATTATATATGATAAATTATGTACCAAAGTTTGAGAATCTCCCAATGATTTGGGAGAAATATAGAATTTAGTCAACCGATTTAGATAAATATAAAATTTAGTCTTTATGGTTTGAAGGTATAGAATTTAGTCTTTATGTTTTCATTAAATCTAAAAAATAGTCATGTTATTCGTAAATAGCAATAGAATTAAAGTATATAAATGCAATGTATGAATTGTGTATTTTTTTTCGATTAATTGCTTATCTCACACCTTCGTCATTAAATAAAAAAATAACTATCCTCTACGTATTTTATTCACCGACAATTACGAAGGATGAACTATTTTTTAGATTTGATCAAACCTTAGGGATTAAATTTTAATTTTTCAAACCAGAAGAACTAAAGTTTAGATTTTTCCAAACTATAGGGACTAAAGTCTAAATTTTGAAACTATAAAGACTAGCTTTCATCAAACCATATGGACTAAATTTATAATTTCCCCTATTATATATTTATAAAGTAAAATCCTTATTAGTTAGTTAAATCATCAACTCACGTGCTTAACCTTATGGTTGGATAAATATAAATACATAAGTTACAAATCCAATAATATTGTATGATTGATAGGGTAAAAAAAAAAAAATTGAAACTGACAAAATCGAACCAAACCAAACCGATCCAATGGATCATTTCGGTATTTTAGAACGATATTTGATCAATCGGTTTGATATTTTAAAAAACTGAAATATATTGGTTTCTTTATGGAAGAATCAATAAAAAATCGAATCGAACATATAAATAATAAGAAAAAAAAATGTTATATTAAATTTTGATCGAAGAACCAATTTAAATGTGAAATATAAATAAAAAGATTGTAAATCTTACTGTACTTATTAAAAGTATTATTTTTTTGTAAGTCAAATAAAATTCTTTAGAATAAAATAAAAAATTATATTAAGAATGAGACAAAAAATTTGAAAAATGAACCAATTATTTTTATTGAAATCAAAACAAAAATCGAATCAAAACCGAAACAAACAAAATAAACATCGATTCAATGGTTTTTCTATTTATTGGACATCGGTTCAAATCAAATTATTGAAAAATCGAAGTTATTAATTCGGTCATCGGTTTGACACAAAACCAACAAAAAACGAACGTCCACACTAATGATTGAGATATATTTATTTTTTGGTATTTATTTAATCACAATTTATGATTGTGAAATTAAACTAGATTATCATAAAATAATGAAATTAACACGTGACTGAGTTTTTGGATATGAAATGTTTTTTTTTTATGTATTACATAGCTACTCCAACTTGCAATTGTATCTGTTGTTGGTATGATAAGAATAATCTTCATCCTTAGCATGGTAAGAAATGTTAAAGCATGCAGTAAAATATCCACCTTTTAAAAATCGCGATCCACCCCCGGTTTCAAGTGTTACAATATGGAAGACATGAGCCGACCATAATCAATACCATCGGTCATAGTCGGATTCTAATAATTATTTATGGTAGAAAATAATTATTTATGTTTGCAATAAATGAAATGATTATTCTTAAAAAAAAAAAAAAAAAAAAAATTGAAGCAATAATCCAAACACGATTAAACACTTGATTATGTATCTGTTTTAAAATCTTAATTTCATAATAATTTTCAACCAAACTCTTACTACTTTTGTCATGTAAATTAATTATGAGCAGATACATTAATTTTATTTGTAATTTATAGCTCTAAAATATTAATTATAAAATCATATCGATTGTGATTTGATATTATTTTAGGTAGTTGGTGACCTATATTTTGTAACTCAATTAAATCAATGAATAACCATAAATAAATGAGCACATAAATCGCCCATTTTTTAAGTTATAAATATGAATCTATACAATCATATTCGTATTTACATTGTTGACATATATACCAAAATGGTTGGTGACACAGTAATTTTATTGTTTGGTGTTAGCTAGTCCAGTTCAATATCATCATTACGAGTTCGATTATGGATATTATATTTGAGAGCAATAGTATCTTCTATATAGATTTTGTTGTATACACTGGCGATTTTGTTTTGTATTTGGTTTTACACTCCCAGTAATTTGCATATATAGGATTAATACCAAGTTATAGTCTGAATGTGTATAAACAAAGGAAATTGCAATACCAAACAACATATATTTTGATTAACATTTTCAACATTAAAGAAAAAAAAAGTAAAGTATTAGCTAGGGATATATTTAAAGTAGTTGTTTGTTTTAATGAACATATTTGAGAATAATGAGTTTTGGTGGTGTTTGGATGAGGGCGTAGGTGGGGTAATTAAGGAGCTTGGGGAGGTGTCCAGGCATGCAAGAAATGGCGTTTATCACTACTATCAACCAGCGAAAAACCCTTATCATCAACATACCAAAAGCAAGTTCTTTTATAAGCACATTTTTCTTGAAGCCAGTTTCCTTTCTCTGGCCAGAATACCTCAAACGAAGCCGTTCCGAATTCGCTCTTAAAGTTGCACCAAAACCTTGTGGTTTGCCAGAAATTCATCCTGAATTTCCAACTGAATTCACCCCCGTTCGGGATTATCCGTGAACCTAAATCGTCGTCTTTTGACTTGCAATGGGCCTCTATTAGTGGATTCTTGAACGCGTTCCAAATCACCACTTGCCATCCCGATAATGGTTTTTGGTATTTGGATTCTTCAAGTACTTGATCTGTAAAAACATCGGTATAACCTCTTAACTATTAATTAATATGGAACAATTTGAACTTTGTAATAGAAAGATTAACCCCGTAAATAACTAGTGACAAACTTAGATGTTCATGAATGAATATTTATAAAAAAATTTATCCATAAGTTTAAGCTTTAAAATAATAAAGAAAATTACAAACTAATGTGACTTAAAAAGGATATCTATTCTTTGGTTGAGTTTCATGAGTTAAAAAAAGAAAAAAGAAAAAAGAAAAAGAGGGAGTTCGAAGCAGTAAGGTGAGATAAGTTAAGTTATTTAATCATTAACCCTTCATTTTTAGATAGATTAAATTTCCCCACGAGGCGAGGATCGTGAATCTCCAATTAGGCAGAGGAATGTGGGAATGCATAAAGATGAAACATACTCTTTGAGCTAAATGGGTGAGGAGAATATATTCCTATCCTCGATTTTCTTGTTTCCATTCCTCATTTAATTTATATATTATATAATACCATAATTTGATTGTATTTAATCCAATTATATATATATATATATATATATATATATATATATATATAATTTTAGAAATATTTATTTGCACGAATATTTTTCTTACTTAATTTATATCTATTCAATTGAATTGAATAATTATCTGGATTATTGAAAAAAAATCTAAAATTTAGTCAATTAAATTAATCTTGAAAAAGTTTGGAAGTAAGAGAATTTTTTTCTTTTCATTTTAACTCATATTTTCTCTTAACAAATAACTTTTTTTTTCTTTTCTTACCATCTTTTCAAACAACTTTATCCAAACAAAGTTTTCTCATTCAGTCATTCAAACGATCTTATTCAAATAAGATTTTCTGTGCAACTTATTCAAATATCACATTTAAACATTGGATTCATTCATTTCTTCCTCAACTTGATTAATTCCCCTATCCAAACATATGTTGAATATTGAGAGTTGAAAATAGATTTAAATAAAAAAGAATGAATAAACCCACAAATATTTAATGTTAAAAAGTAAATAGAGACATACCAGCTGCATTATTACAATTACACCGTTGGAATTGACAAGCCAATGACAAAACAAAAACAAAAATCGCAAATGACTTGAGAGTTTTCATAATCATCGTCTAACCTTGTTTTTCCATACATATAATTTGCAGAGATTCATATAATTATTTGTTTTAGAATTTTGACCGTTTAGTGTTAAAGTTAGCAAGAACATAATTTGTGATTACCAATCAACAAAACCATAATTGTATATCCTTAATTTAGCATTTCTCCACAAAAGTCAACTGATGATCCTTTGGCCCTAAATGCTTCCATAAAAATCTCCATTAATTTGTTCTTTGTTTCTTAATTAGGATTAATGAAATTTCATTATTATGGGTTATCAAATTAAAGTGTATTCATGCACGACGACAGACAAAAAACAAAGCCACAAAAGTTTATAGGTAAAAGTAATAATCTCATAAATCTGTCAAAGCGAGCATAGTGTCACAGTCGCAACTTTAGAGGCAGCGGAATGACGACTGTGCGACACTTGCTCTAACCCGACGAACAAGTCAAATGAACAATTACGCAAAGCAGGTGCCACAACTGGTGCAACCTCTATCATGACTCTCGTGAAAATGTTTTCGAAAAAGAGAGAAAGAAAGCTTGAAAATATGTTTTGTCTTTGAAAGGCCATATGAAAATACAATAAGGATCACTTCAACTATATTGCATTCAACATACAACTTGGTATGAAGAAAGTTTTAAGAAGTCATATCATCTATAGTACATTTTGTCACATAATTGATGTGACAACCTTGCATATGAAAATGCAGGCAAGGAGTCAACACTAAGAATAAAACGAAGGAAACTATCATAACATGCAATAATGACAAAATAACATAAAAGCATGATGAAACAAGGTTGAACGGGTATGCATGCTGCCATGTGCAACACGCACTAAACAAGCATGAGTGTCACACATAGTTTAGCTAACACTAGTAATGTATTAGCATTAACTCGGGGCTCTTTATGTAGGATTTATTGTCCCCTCCCCAACTTATACTCAAAAAAAAAAAAAAAAAAAAAAATCAATATCTAAATCCCTTGAGACAAGGGTGTATATTCCCTTAAAACAATCTTCTTCATTCAAATTCTATTTTTCTAATTTTTGCCATTTTTATTCACTTCTATGTGTATCAAATAGTCGACAATTACAATGGTAACCCGTGTGTTTCAAATTTTGGTTAATTATTAAGTTAACATAACATTTTAGTTTATAGAGACATTTGCTCCATTTTAGTCTATCAATTTATCAAATATTTAATTTTAATCCTAAATTTTATAATTTGTTCAATTTTAAACTCTCAACTATTAAACTAAGCATTATTATTTTTGATTCGACAATCTTTTTAAGCCTTATTTAAATTTCCCTTTCGACCACATTCCTCCAATTGATCTTATGCATTAAAGTTGTATAAGTTGTAAGCAAATTCTTATGACTTTATGGTGAGAAGCAAATTATTCATACTTATATCTAAACTGTGTTCTTACAGATTATTCATTTTATGCATTAAATCAAAGTAGTAGAACACTTGTTCAGTGACTATCTCTAATCTCTTGATCCTCTTTAGTTTTGTAAATTAATTTAAAAAAATGCATGTAAATTTAATTAGAATTTAATAATAGATGGTGAAAGAATGAAATCCCTTTGTTGTACTCAAAAAATAAAAAATAATAATAATAATCGTCAAATTTTCTCAAACACACAACACAAACAGATTATATATATATATAACATAAATATACAACTTACGAAAATAAGTTAGGTTTAACCTAACCTTTAAATATATAAAATTATAAATTGAACTAAAAAAATAGATAAACACGTGCAACGGACGTTAATGTTTTTTAGTTAATGATTATAATATTGGGCTATGCAGGTGGTTTCCATGGATTGACGAAATGTTCGGTCTTATCGGCAGTAACCAACGAAAAACCCTTAGCATTAGCATTCCAAAAACAGTTTCCATCGCTGCATTTAGAGGCAAGCCATCTGCTTCTTTCTGGCCAGAAAACATCAAACATTGCCTCTCCCAATTTGCTCTTAAAACTACACCAATACGTCGTCGTTTGCCAAATATTCATCTTGAAAGCCCAGTTGAATTGAGTCCCCGGATTCACCGTGCGAACTCCTAAAATCAAAATACTTTAATTATATATATTCAACCAAATTTCATCTCTAAATTATACTTTAATTATAAATATATCATTTTTACCTAAATCATCGTCTCTCGACCAGCAATGAACCTCCATCGGGGGATTGTTTATATCGTTCCCAATCGTCACTCGCCACTTTGACAATGGAACTTGATACTTCGATTCTGCGACTGTAATAACATATCATATATAGTTTAATTATACCAAAATTACTTCACGTACCAACTTTTCATTCATCTATTTTTATTATAGTATTTTTTTAAAAATAATTCTTGTTTCGTACATTTTCATTCGTTTTTCAAAAATTACAATAATATCCCTTTATTCAGCAAATTGATTGAAGACTGTTAGGGGTGTTTGTTAGAGATTTTATGGAGGATTTATTTTGAGTGTTTAGTAAGTGTTCGTTTGTTTGAAGGTTTTAGCGGAGTGTTTAGAAGAGGTGTTATTAATTTTTGTTTATTTGAAGGTTTTAGTAGAGTGTTTATGGCAGTCTGCCCCCTTAATCTAGACAACTTCTGATATAAAAAAAAACCCCCAAAACTAGGGTTTAGCTAAAACCCAAATCCCCATTTTAAAACAACTTAATAAACATTCCCTTGGGGAGTTGATTGAATCTAACAATAAATTGATTGAGTCTATCAATTGAATTATTGATTGGAGATTATCCGCTGAATTAATTTAAGCGAGTATTTTGATCATTTTACATAAACGATTAATTTTTCTGCTATACAAGAAATATTTTCATGATTTTGCTATACATGATTTTCTTTACTAATATTTTGTTGGGATATTTATATAATACCTTTTAAAATTACATTTAATCTATACTTATTCTTTTTTGTTTCTATTTTGTAAAATTAAAAAAAAAAAAAAAAAAATCTTGGTATGCATTATTGCATTCTGATCTTTCCCACGAAATTTGTATACATGTTTATAGAAACAACACAACCAAGTTCATTATTTTATGTCCTCATTATTATTTTTTTTATATTTCAATTTTTTTTTTCAAACATAATAAATAAAATAAAGCATAATAATTAGTATAAAAAACGTTTCTAATTTTGATGAACAAATAAAAAAGGATTGTTTTTCAGAAACAAAAGATTAAAACAAAAATACTAAGTATTGCGAAATCAAAGTTGTAACATATTGTTAATTTTGAAGAGAAAAATCTTGAGTATATGCTGTCAACACTTCCATCGATATGAAATTTTTTTAGGCCACGGTAAAAAAACAAAGGCATGAGGAGCTATTCTACGCCTTAGAAAGGTTGTTTTGTTTTTAATTTTTTTCTCCTGAAAATTAGAATCCGATCCAACATCGAAGAACCCAAAAAAGGACATTGAAGATCCCACATTGTAAAAACAAGTCGTGAACCTTTTAAACATTTATATAATAATGATGTGTTTATTTATCACCGATTAATTTTGAGATAAAAGAGACAAATATTTAAAAACACATACCAATATGGGAGTTACATTGTTGGACTTTGCAGGCAAATGCCAAAACCAAAACCAAAATCTCAAAAACCTTACAAGTTTTCATGTTCTTCTTCAATGGATTTGATATTTTTGTAAGCATGTAATTTGCCTACATTTATAGTGTCCTCCCCTCTTAAAAATAGAACTTTTAAAGCCCTTAATCAAAATTAGAAGACATTAATCCTTTTTTAGACATTCAAATTATATAAATGCATGCCAAGAGAGATTGTAGGCCAATTAGGCCTTGAAATCTGCTTGAAAATCTCCTTAATTTATACTTTGTTTCCAAATTAATTAGGATTAAAAATGGATTATTGATCCTTTCTTAATTAAAAAAAAAAAAGCTTAGAACTCACTTACAACTATCCTCTACCTTACAAATGGTAAATTTGAATCAAGTTTTTGTAACATCCCCATTTTTTTAGTAAACATTAGAGTAACCATAAAGTTAAGTCCTGAGATATCTTATGGTCGAGCAGCAACTGAACCCTAATAGCGGCGCCTAATAAAAGTGTCTAGGTTTCTAACACCCCCGGCCGACCTAAAAAAAAGCTTTCGATAGAAATTTGGGTGCATTTGATCATAATCATTTAGGTAAGGACGTTTTTGGTTTTTGAAACTTTAACCTATAATTACTACTATACATAGTTTTTATGACTTTGATATACTTACATCTCGTGTTTTTAAAAGTCAAACTAAGTTTGAAAGTTAAAAAGAATAGCTTCCAATTACTTGTTTAGGTTTTTAGAATTTGATTTGAATTCACACACTTAAGAGAAAAATGAAATATATGTAGAGAATTTAGGTAAAAATAAGTTTAAGCTTATATTTCAAAAATCAAAAGTGAAAAATCAAATGGTTATGAAATGCCTTAGTTTTTTGTTTAAGATTTTAAAATGTAAGTCTACAACTACTACTCCGACGCATAATTTTCATTACATTGATATTTTCATCTTACTTGTGTTTTTAAAAACCAAACTAAAATTTGATAGTTAAAAAAGTAGTTTTCAAAAACTTGTTTTGATTTATAGAATTTGGTTAGAGTTCACAAACTTACTTAGGAAAAAAGATGAAACCTACCTAGAGAATTTGAACAAATGCAAACTTAAATTTCAAAAATCAAAATCAAAAAAAAAAAAAAAAAAAAATCCAATGGTCTAAATGACCTAATTATTAATTTTTATGCATTAAGGCTCTGCCCCTAACCAAGTATCTTTGTAATCTCCTTTTTATTTTCTTTGTATGTTCTCCTTACATATAAGGATCTATAAAATAGTAGTTTATGAATATGGAGATCATGATATACCAATTGAAGAAGAATAAAAAAAAAAAAAAAAAAAAAAACTTAGATGGAAGATTCTACATTAGAAAAGTGAAGAGACCATAGCATATTTTAGAAGATGTCTTTTTCTTTTTTTTTTTGATAATCTCATTATCAATTAGTTTTGAGACGAGTGTCATATATAAAACACATTAAATCCAAACAGATATTCGATCTATTTATACAAACAAACCGAGATCTGAACCAAGATTGGTGAATTCAAAAAAATTGCATAATGCAATAGAAAAAGCAAAGAAACCTTCTAACATTTTAAGATTGTACCCTAACTTAACACGGCAAGGTTGCCAGGTATGTAAGAAATCTAGCTAGTTTATTTTGAATACTAGATCTTTTATCTCGTTTTCAATTTGATTTTAAATTTTATTGTAAAGACTTTGAATATTTTACTAACAAAAAACAATACTTTTCATTTTAGTGACAAGACTTTGATTAATAAGGCTAGAGAGATAGTCCATAGCAATAACAAATAAGAAGAAGGGATAATGGATCCCTTGCCTAAGACCTCTAATGGCATTAATCTTTCCCCTTGGCCTTCCGTTAACCATGATAGAGAAGTTAATTGGCTGTCGATATACAAGCTAGCTCGAATCCAAAGTATCCAGGTTGAACTATATCCTTTGAAGAAACTAACAAATTCTGCAAGAGATTCTGTGTTTTCATCGAGCAAAAGACGGTTGAACTTAGCCTTTAAGGAGATTCTACAAGAGATGTCTTGCCGGAGTCAGCTTCCATGCTGATATGTGCTATCTCTATTGGAAAATGATGAGAGGCATTTCTAACCAGTCTAATTCGAGAATGATGAAAATGAAATTTAGACATCCAATTATCAATAGTAACCGAGAATCGATCAATTCATGATAGAGAGGGGGATGACCGAAGATTTGACCCAGTATGGATATTATTGCTGATACATTGATTGAGGTAATTCTATGAGGTTGCACTTCTCACGGTTGAAATCTTTAACATTTTTTTGGAGGATTGAGCAAATTAGATTCATGAGCCCCCACCGGAAGACCTTAAATGCCCCTCTGTTCAGGATCTCATAACATCCCACATATATAACATAGGGTGGGCTACTCTTCTAATGACCAAACGGGCATGTGGGCATTTGTGGCCCTGAGTTACCCTAGTCAATCAAATCCTTTCATATTCTCGAAGCCCAACATTAAAATCCTCCTTATCAAGAAATCATACCATCCTCGAACCTCCCTTGAACTAAAATTTTTTTTTTTGCATTCTTCAACCACAAACTTTAATAACCTAGAAATGAGATCGAATACACATTTTATGCCATTCAAAAAAAAAAAAAAAACATTTTATTTATATTATCAAAAAAAAAAAATCATTGTAATAAAGGAATTTTGTTTTGAGTACAACAAAATGGGAATGGGGGAGACTCAAATATTGTATACATCACTAGTGCTAGTTGAGTTAAGCTCACTTTGGTTAATAAAATAACTTAATTGTAATACTAACGAACATATATATATATGTGTTGGCTCGGCGTATAGTTTAATGAGCAGGCTCCCATTGTTGCAGAAAATCACGGGTCTGTTCATTAGCACCCAATGAAAAACCTTTGTCGTCAACACTCCAAACGCAGGCATTGTTAGTGCATCTATCGCCAAGCCAGCTACTGTTTTCTGGCCAGAAGACCTTGAATGTAGCCTGCCCTGAGTGGCTCTTGAAGTTGCACCAATACAGTGTGGTTAAAAATATGTTTGTCCTAAATCGCCAACCGTATTGATTTCCCGGTTTGAGTACGTGCGCACCTAAATCAATAGTATGCCGCCACACTGATGTTAAGTTTAATTAATTGGTCGTTACATATTACATTCAAATAATTTAACCAACTTAATTTACCTAGATTATCGTCTTTGGACCTGCAGTGAATCTCTAAAGAGGAACGCTTCATCTCATTCTTGATCAGCACTTGGTACTTGTGCAACGGTTGTATATAGTTTCCTACCGCCCAACATGTCACACATTTAGTATATACGCTATACATCCAAAAAAATAAAAACATGTCATAATTAAAAAGAGTAGAATATATATATTTAATAAATAAACAAACTAAAAAGATAATATATACTTACTTGTTGCACTACATTGTTGCACTTCACAAGTGTATGCCAAAGCAAAAACTAAAATACCAAAAGATTTCAGAGAATTCATTATCTTTTCTTTTTTTTTTTAATTGTTTTTTCAACCATATAACTTAGAGAGATTTATAGTGAATTGTTCTCCTAAAAATAGAATTAATTTAATAAAAGGCGTTAATTTGTTTTAGAATTGAACCGTTAAATTTTTATCAAAAATAAAAGAAAAAACTTAAAATTATGATAACCAAGCAACTACGTCCATTTTTGCTATACAATTAATCTAATGCTATTTTTAGTTTTGTGGTTAACATCGATGTAAGTATCTTTCTCAATTTTTAATTTTTAAATTTTTTTTTTTAATGTCAAAGAAGCTTTCTTTAAAAGAACAACATAATTGTGAACACCCAAATCAAACCATAAAAAGAATTACGCTACATTTGTCCATTTTTAATTTAGATTAAGTAGGGATAAAAAGACCGAAAGGATTGGTGATGGAGTAGTTTCATTATTTGGTGTTAATCCAGTTCAATGTCAGCGTCACATGTTCCATCTTAGAAATTGGAATTGAGAGTAGTAGTGTCTTTTATGTAAGATTTGTGGTCTCATCTCCCAATTTATGACCAAGTAGCTAAAAACACTACAACAAGAATTTGAACATTCAACGTCTTCCTGAAATTCCTTTAATTATGTCATTTTTTAATGGAGGGGTTAAGCTTTATTTGGCATTAATCAGTATGAGTTATTCTATTTTTGTAATCTTCTCAGTATTATGTTGTTGTTTTGCCCTTTTCTTACAATTTTCTACCAAAATATAAGAGAAGAAAAATTGAGATCAACGGTACGTCGACCACAAGATCACTAATGTGGACACCACAAAACTCTATGTTTTTGTGTTTTTTGGCATTGAAATCTGGACTCTTTTTTCTTGATTTGAAAGTTTTTTTTAATCTTACGAAATTCTTCTGTTCCGATTCCAAGATGTCAAATATAAGATGAAATAATTCCTCTTTGTGTTTATCGCAATGAAATCTCTATTCTGTTTTTATGTGTTTGTAAGTTTGTATGACTGCCAAAATTCTTGAGTTGAGTTCCCATTAATACAAAAATCTTATAAGATGACTCTTTCGTTGAGTCATAAATTATTTTCATGATGCAAAATTAGAGTCGTTGTATTGCCTGTCCTGCTAGACTCAATCATGACACTATGAAAAAAGAGTCATGGTTGCAATATTTATGACACTAAATTATAGTCATAATATCAGCATTAAATGACTGATGTATAGTGTCATTAAATGTGTATTAACGACATTAATATAATGTCAACAATAGTGTCTACATTTATGACACTATATTAATGTCTTAATTGAATATAAATTGACAGTTCATCTTGGTCATTATAATTGTACTAATGACACTTTTGAAAATATCA
This sequence comes from Cyclanthera cordifolia, assembly GCA_037832605.1. Lineage (NCBI taxonomy): Eukaryota > Viridiplantae > Streptophyta > Magnoliopsida > Cucurbitales > Cucurbitaceae > Cyclanthera > Cyclanthera cordifolia. Next base: position 12,264,196 of record JBBMEG010000004.1, on the reverse strand, counting down.
TGAATGAATAATTAATGACATAACTTAGTTTTGTCATTTAATGTGTATCTTGACACTTTGATTGTTGTCATAATTTCATTTTAAAATGCCACCAATTTATATCAATTTTCATAACCTACTCATTAGATCATGTTTCCACCTTTCCATTCACCTACCCAATAAAGAATCTAATTTGCATCTATGTAGTTAAAGAACATATCATTTTAAATACGAATGTTTCAGTTGTACATTACAAAGAGAGTATCATTGAAAAGTACATGCACTACAATATAACCCATTTGATAGTTTAACATTATATTTGTTATGATAAAATAATGTTGAAGAAGTAAAATGACAAGGACATGAGTTCTTTGCAACTTGAATCCTTAATGAAGCTTTGGAACCTATAAAGCAAATGATAAATCCATCAGTGAGATATTGTAATAAAACATGCACTCCAACATAAGTTGATATTGAACACATGTATATCACTATTTTCTCTCAACAAAGATACTCTCCTATCCTAAATGAACACATGTATATCATTATTTCAAATGAATAGTGTATAGGCTTATTATGTTTGTAATAAAAGATTCACGCCTCGTTTTAACAATATAATAAAATATAATTCAATAAATGGTATGTCACAAAAACTCATTCCATGCTTATTGTAGTTTGATAATTTTGTTAATATACAAGCAGATGTACCTCATAGCATGCCATTGTTAGATACATATGGTCTCCCTCAGTTGCTACCTGTAACTGGTCTAGCTTGAAATGCAGTCCACACCATCACTCAATAATCCTATAAGATGCAATATGTCAGTTTCAAAGGACTCCGCCATCACTCCATCACTCCACCAGCATTGTAGTCTCTACTTCATCTATTTTCTTAATGTCTTGTATGGTCTGGTCTTCAAAAAACACAACATCTCGACTTTTAATGAGCTTTTTCTTCAATGGATCATACAGTCTGTATCCAAACTCATCTTAGCCATAGTCGAGGAAAACACATGGTCTCGTCTTTGCATCGAGCTTCAATCTCTTATCTTTAGGAACATAAACGAAAGTTTTACAAACCAAAGACACAAAGATGACTGTAAGAGATATCTTTCTTTGACCAAATTTTGTTATATTGCACTTCATATCCCAAGGGAACACATGGTGTGAGATTCAAAACATGTACAACTGTACTAAATGTTTCACCCCAAAACGTTTTGAATAACTGTGAATGCGAAAGTAATTAACCATTCTACCACCACTATGACTCTTTACCATATTTAGCACAAGGTCCGTAATCAAACGGCTTAATGTGAGGAGTAAAAAACCACCGATCGAAGTCAAATCTCCACTATAATCAATTATGGGCTAGAACGAGTTCTCTTTAGTTACAACTAGAGGCATACAACATATAATTTCTCAAGATAAAGTATCTCGGCAACAAACGGAAATAAATTAAAGAGAATAAATAGAAATATCTCATAAATTGTGGAATCGAAACGCCTTCTGGAATATAGTCAAACACACTGTCAAAATCTCACCTTGATCTTGGTTACTTCGCAAACGTCAAAATTCTGAACCTGGGCGAAACCTTTTTCTCTCTTATTTTATTTCTCTATCTTTCGTTTTTTCTGCTCTCTTTTGTGAACAGTGCACTCTAATTTGGTGTTGACATTTTAAATATCAAAGCTCTAATGGACTTAAATGTGGATTTTCTCACAAATGTGAATAAACCCAACACTTTTTGCACTCCAAAATTTTCAATTGTAAAAAAGTTACTCATCCCTCCAACAATCATCTTTGTATGGTGAACAATAACGTCCTCTAAGCATCATCAGGTGCACCATTACTAGAACTGGAACATACTCTAAATCATTCTCACAATGTCTTGCAATTTTTTTTCATACCTCTTTCAATTCTCACACATCATAAGTTAATACAATGAAGGGTAAACTATGATTTTGGCGGATGAAATTTGACATTTGTTCTATTTTTGTCCTTAAATATTCTCTCACAAGAACTTGTAATACAAAACAAATATCAATTTTATTGATATTAATTTCATTGACAATGTTGATGAAAAAATTATTAGATAAATTAGTTGTTTAAATTATTTGAAATGGAACCTAAATTAAATAATAATAATAATTTTAAGCGTTCTAGAACCAGCTTTATGACTCCCAGGGATGCAAGAAATCTTGACTGTCTTCGGTAGCAACCAATGAAAAACCTTTATCAGTAGCTCTCCAGTAGCAGGTTTTATTAGTGCATCTATTGGCAAGCCAATCGCTTTTTTCTGGCCAAAACACTTCGAACCTCGCCGTCCCTAACTCGCTCTTAAAGTTGCACCAATAAAGTGTGGTTAAAACAACATTAGTCCTAAATCGCCAAAAATATTCGCCTCTCGGATCGATCACGTGCACACCTAAATATTTGCAACACCCAAAGTTTTATGTTACAAATTATACATACATACACTTAAACACAAATGATATGAACAATTAATAAATATCAAATTTACCTAAATTGTCGTTTTTGGACTTGCAATTAATCTCTAATTTTGAACTCGTCATATTGTTATTGATCAACACTCGATATGTTTCCAATCGTTGTATACGATGCCCTTAAAAACATGTCACACAATTTCGGAGTTAGATCAGAGAACTTGAACCTATATAACCTTAGCGGAGTATATATATATATAGATTTAAAAAGTAATTAATAGGTAATAGAAATACCTGCAGGAAGACCACTAAAAAAGCGAGAAGGAAAAGCTTTAGAAAAGGCAGCATTACATGGTTGCACTTGGTAAGTACTGAATGCCACAGCCAAAACTAAAACTGTAAGACACGTGAGAATATTTTTCATTATCTTCTTCTTTAAATCAGCTGTACTTTGTTGAATATTATTATTTTACAAAGATTTATAGTCTCTTCTCCTACTCAAAATAGAACTTTCAAATATTAAATCAAATTAATTGAACCGTTAAACTTAACTACAAATGGTAGAACTGCATGCATGCATGCATAAAAATTTAAGAGATGGCTGACCTTAATTGTGTGCATCAAAATCTCCTTAAAACTATTGTATCCATTCAAATGCTTTTCCAATTTATGACCTTCTTTTTCAATTAGGTTTCAAACGTGATTATTGTGTTAATTGCTGGTTTGGGTATAATTTTTTTGTAACAAAGTTTATATTATTAATGACTTATTTCAATTTTGTTTTTTTTAGTAATTAATTTGTTTGGATGTTGTTTTTTAGGATTGAAGTTGTAGGAGGGATTTTTTGTTTTTTAATGATACCATACTTATGAGTTTTTTTCGTCCAAAACTTTTAGGGATAATAGATATTAGAGATATATATTCGTTAGATTTGATATTTGAATATTAGTAGATATTTAAGATATTACTTAGATATTATTTATGTTTGGTAGGACATCTTTCAATTTTTGATATTCTATGTATTATATATATCTGTGAAAAGTTAATAAAAAACTAGAAGGTTTTAGGACTTTCTCATAATTTATCATGGTGTTAGAGCAACCCTAAATTAAGGTTAAAAAAAAAAAAAAAAGTCTGTCTATTGGTTTTATCTCCTTCAAAATAGTTATTTGGTTATTATAACCTAGCAGTCATGTTTATCATCTTATTTTACATTGGCAATTTGACAAATTCGTGAAATCCGTGTGATTCGTTTGTTGCAATAAAGCATTGTATTTGCGGTATAATTTTATCTAACACAATAATGATCAAGAATTAAATTGAGTATAAATACTATAAAATAAAATAAAGAGAAATAAATTATAGAAGATGACACAATAATCTTGAGATTTTAAATTTTGCTCGACTCTTTCTACCGTTTAGAGTCAACCGTTATACCACTCTTTTTACGAGTTCAAGAGTAAACCCAATCATTTCGCCGGATCAGGATCAAACCATTAAAATAGTTGGAATTTTGACAAAAAACACATTAACTCTTTCAATAGGGTGGATAAATAATTTTCTATGTCACTTAAAAATCATCACTACACAAATCTCTCTCCAAAGACAAGATAGAAAAACAAAGTTAAAGAACTTTGGAGAGAACAACAATAAAGGGCATTTGAGTTTTGGATGACTGAAACTCTAAAAGACGTGTTGTGTATTTTTTAGTGAAGAATGTTCGATTTATATAGGAAGTGAAAAATAAAAAATTTGCTTTAATTTGTCAAATGAATTTGGTAAAAATATATTGAATAGTGAAGATGAAAAGACATCAAAGGAAATGAATATTAATTATATTTCAAATTCTCAATCGTAACTTTTTGAATTTGAATTTGAATTTAAATTTGAAAATATATTTTAAAGAAAATTATAAAAATTAGTTATATTCAAATCTCATAATTTTAGAATTTGAAAATCAATTTTAAAATGAAATAATAAATTTTAGATCTCACACTGTAATTTTAGAATTCGAATTTGAATTTAAAAACTAATTTGAAAAGAAATAACAAATATTAATTATGTGGGTAACTTTAGAATTTAAATTTGAAATTTATTGATTTTATTTGGAGAAAATTAAATTTGAATATTATAATTTGGATAGAATTGTCACATTTAAAAGTTTCTTCATCTTCTTCAATTTTGATGATATGTGCTTGTATTTCATTCTCTTAAAATAAAAATTGATAAAATATGAAATATAGATCTAAATCGACAACCATTTGCCTTAATCTGGATTCGAATACAGTGATGTATTTTCATTTCTTTTCTAAAATGTTGATCATACACAAAAAATCACATCTGTCAATTGCTTGTTCTAGGCATTTCATTATGTGATGGTATCAATAACTTCTTCTTCTTCTCTATGCAGATTGTCTCTGTGTATTCTTGGCATGATACTAATATCAAGCTTTTACAAAGCAGAGATGGTTGCTTCTGGAAGGAAGTCTTAGGAAACACAGATTGAAGAATGGAAACGGCTATGGTTTACTTTCAGCATTTGATATCTGCAATCGATTTCTGCCACAATCGTGGTGTTTACCATCGCGATCTCAAAGCTTAAAACAATTGGTTTGTACTCCCTACAACAACGGATGCACCTTTCTTCGGTGATTCAATTTTAGGAACTTAAACGTGCTTAATTTGAAGTAGGTTAATTTTTTAATTGTTTCTCCAAAATTTGTCGCCAAGCTTCCCCTAATAAAGAGTAAAGTAAAGGCATTAGGGATTTAGACAAATTCATCATTACATTTCTCGATTGAATTGTTACGAGCTTAGATGGCATTGTTTTCGCCCAAATCTCCACATCCATTGCCCAATCTTTTCATGCTTCTACTAATGGTGACGACGACGACGACGGCGGTGCATTCGAAATGCGAATTCGAAGCCATCTTCAATTTCGGAGACTCCAACTCCGACACCGGCGGGTTCTGGGCGGTGTTTCCGGCGCAGTACGGTCCTTATGGAATGACCTTCTTCAACAAGCCCACCGGCCGCGCCACCGACGGAAGGCTCATCCTCGATTTCTTAGGTAAACAATTTTTTTTTACTGATTTACCCATTTTATCTATAAATTGTAATAGTAAATGGGAAAAGTTTTTATCCTTTTATCTTATCTGATCCTCTAATTTGGCTGTCCCACCTTCTGATTTTCCATACCTCATAATCAAATTTATTCAATCATGTTCTCAATAATTCATGTATTTTGTTATAAAAGATTGATCAGTTATACTATATTAAAAAAAAAAAATTAAAATATCTGATTTTTTTTAGTTTTTAGATTACAATATTAAAGTGGAGAGATTCGAACCACAAATTGAATAGATGTTAGTACATGTTTAATATCAGTAAATGCTCACTTTCATAATTAAAATAGATATTTCATACTATACACGGGTAACAATGCCCAAACTTTGTTTCTGTTTAATTCTATCGTATGATTGCAATTATGTTTGTGTTTGGTGTTATTTTTTTTTTTTATAATATGGTATTTGAATATATATATTGAGTATATCTATATATATATATGATTAATGCAGCTGAATCAGTTGGAGTGCCATATATAAGTCCATACATGAAATCAATAGGTTCAGATTTCAGACATGGAGCAAACTTTGCAACATTAGCTTCAACAGTACTGTTGCCAAACACCTCCTTATATTTTTGGAAAAGCTATGTATACATTCTCCATTGGTCAAAATGATTTCACCTCCAATTTAAAAGCAATTGGAATAAAAGGGGTCAACCAATATCTTCCTCAAGTTGTTTCTCAAATTGTTGATACCATCAAGGTTAGTATTTTTCTTTTTAATATTGCCAACTTTCCATTTAATTTCAATATTGCAAATATAGCATACAATTTTTCATCCCTAATCAAAATATGGAAAAAAGTACCAACTTAACATTTACTTTATGTTATTAAAAATTATGTTGACTATAACTTAATGTGAGATTTACATCTATTGTGTTCTTCTCCTACACCATCATAAGAGTTTTTTTTTTTTTTTGAAACAATCATTCTAGTTTTTGTAAGTATAAGAATGAAATACAAAAATGAAAGAGAAGAAATGTTTTTGTTTTCCTTACAAAAATAAGTTGTAAACTCTTATAATGATAAATTGAAAAATTCATACAGATGCATTTTCCATCTCTAAATATTAAATTAAAGTAATTAATTTCAATTCAGTTGACTTAATACGTAACTAAATAAATGGAATGATAAGTATAACATATTGATATTTCGTTGAACTGTATCGACACTCAAATAGCTTGAAAAATCTTAAGTTGTTTAGTGTGTAACTAGGAGGTATACGAGTTGGGAGGACGAACGTTTGTAGTGCTGAATATGGCACCTGTAGGGTGTTACCCGGCCTTATTGGTAGAGCTTTCATACGAAAACTCGGACCTCGATGCCTATGGCTGCTTGATTTCGTACAACAAAGCTGTAAGAGACTACAACTCCATGCTTAAGAAACAGCTCCAACTAGCAAGATTGGCTCTCCCAAAAGCTTTACTTGTTTATTTAGACACTCACTCTGTTTTGCTACAACTCTTCCAACATCCCAAATCTCATGGTATGTATAGATTCTTATTCCTTTCTTTCTTTTCTTTTTTTTTTTACTTTTCAGTTTTCGTATTGGTGTTCGAGCATGTCAACTCTGATGCAACGAGTAGAGTTTGGGGTATTTGCAAAAAAATAGTTATTAGAAAATAAAACTCTTTAAATGCTTTGAAGATATAATTGTTTGAGCTAGATTAGATATGAGTTTGTTTGAGCTGATTTAGAAGAAGCATGTTACAATTGCATAAAAGATTCAAACTCGATTTTAGGGATTCAAATTGTTAGAGTTAAAATGAGAAATCTAGTGACTATGGTTAGGTCAAATATGAGCTTGTTTGAATTGATTTGGTTCATAATAAAAAATCTATTAATATGAAGAAAAAAAAACAATCAAAGATAACTGAATTAGGTTATATATTTTTTTTTAGTGCACTCTCAAGTAGCAAGTTAAATCGAAATCTTTCACTTTCAAATGTCGTTTAACTTCCAATAAGAAATTGAATTAGTAACCAAGATTATCTTGGTCCAAATTATATGGGCTACATTATGTATGACCGAGTGAGTTTTGTTTGGGTTGATTTAATTTGTATAATTTTAACAATGCGAGTTAAATTGGTGCCCAAGTTATTCAAGATAGAATCAAACCAACTCAAATTTTTTTAGACCTACTTTACTTACAATCCTAGGTATACATACACTTTTGTTTTATAAATTTTCGTTCATGAATACGCTAAAATGCACGTCGAACACACGCTACTGTGGCTAACGAGCGAGTTAAGTAGTATAGTATAAAGTTTAACACCATGGTTTTGGTTTGAACAGGTCTAAAATATGGTCCCAAAGCTTGTTGTGGGCATGGTGGAGGTCCCTATAATTTTGACCCAAGAGTTGTGTGTGGAAATAGAAAGAACATTAACAACACTATTTTAACAGCAACAGCTTGCAAAGATCCATTTAACTATGTAAGTTGGGATGGAATTCATGCCACAGAAGCTGCAAACAAAATTGTCACTTTGGCAATTCTCAATGGCTCTTATTCTGACCCTCCCTTTTCCCTTCAAAACCTCTGTGATTTCCGACCTTTAGATTGATCCGATCGAGATCTTCGATAACACCATTCAATGTGAATGAAGACTTTTGTTTTCTCGTGGTCACCGAAATAAGATTGGGTATATCATAAAAAGTGCTCCTATATTTCAATTATTACCGCATTTCAGACCTTTCATTTTAACTCGCAATTTGTTGAGTTATTATATAACGAGGAAGATTGTAGTAATTTGTGTTTGAGGAGCATTATAATAAGTGATTGATATTAATATCATAAGTGTATTCGACTGGAATACACCTTGATCTTTTAATCGATTGAATCGGAACGATATAGATGATGCAAATCAAAGGAAATTGTATAATTTAGCAGTTGAAACAGTAGTATGACTCATATTGTTGCAATGATAGAAGTTCAAACAATATGCCACTTAAAATCAAGGAATTACATAAGTATTTTCAAGAGCTGGTTGTGTTCTTACCATTGATGCTGAAGGCATTCTACTTTTTCCAATCCAAATTCTTAAGAGCTAGCACCATTGTCTCGTTCTAGACTGCAGCACTTGATACATCAAAGGAATCACGAACCACAAAGTTGAAACTTTGATCGAAGCAAACTTTCAAGACCCTAAGCCTTCGCTACTGCATCGCCTCTTGGAGACATATTTAAGAAATATGCTCTAATAATATAGATAACATAGATTGTATAGTATCATACAATTTTTCCCCAACAAAGGCAATAACTCAGCAGTAAGTGTGTCTGTCTAATGATTCGAGATCATGTGTTCAAGACTCATCACCCTCAACTTTTGTAGAACTCAAAGAAAATGTATTATATATTTTTTCGAAAAATTGAAATCAACACAACTTCAGAATCCAAACCAATCAAAAAGTATAGGGGCTTTGAATGAAATTTAGTTGATAAAAAAAATTTCTCTAATCCAACCACCATGTGATTATTGAAAAAAATGGGATATCCAAATCGAACAAGACCATCCCAAAGAAAAGACTTAATCACCATCCCAAACATAGAAAATAGAAGATTCAGTAGAGTACAATACTAGTACTGGAAAAAAAAGAGGGGTAGAAATCACAGTTAAGGTGTTGAATGAGATATTCTCATGAATTGACTATAAAATTGAAACCCATTCAAATACATTCATTTTCCTACCATAGAGAAAATAGATAAAAAGGACTATCATGTAATATAGTCCTTAATTCTTGAACTTTTGCTTTGATGCAGAAAATATGAGAATCAAGACAAAAAATAAATAAAAACAAGTTCATGGCTTGATTGTAAGTTCTGCCCTGAGATGAAGGATGTCATTAATGAAGTAAATACTATCTTCGGCCATGAATGAAGTCCATGGTATACCGAATAAGTTTCGGTACCCGACTGCTTTCCCACCCGTAAATGTGTAGTTGCCCTTATATTTACTAAGGAACTCTTCGCTCGGTTTCGATCGTGCTGAAAATTCATAATCTACAGCAAAAGATACAGATCCTTTCTCCTGCATCCCCAGAAACAATCCAAAGCAATGGAAGTTGCTTTGCTGGTCCATGTTGCAATGAGCAGACAAGAAGAATCCTTGCTCCCCCAAATGAAATGCTTGTGAATAAATTCGTCCAGACGGGAACAGATTCGTACATTCTTCTCTTTTCAAGTCCAAGTATACCACACACTGTTGTCGAGGAAGTTCTAATTCAACGATCTTAACTGGTCGATACTTGTAGGTTCTCTCGACGAAACGACGGTTTAAAGAGGTAGATTCTTCGGCAATCAAGGCTCGTTGTCTGTGTGGAGCATCAGCCTTGAAAAAGAGTGCTTCAAGCACTAGTTTGGAAGCAGCTTCATGATCAAAGTCATTACATGTCAGTACCTTCTTTAGCTTACGACATGACATGTAAGGAAAGCGAATAAATTGAGCCAGACGAGTGCCAAGGACTTCTCGTCTTTCCTCTAACAAAGGATAATGCGACCTCACCCACTTCAAAACAAAGTCAAATACTGAATCCTCTGATGCTACTTGAAGATCATTACTAGATAATATTGCCTCTATTCCAGAGAGTGGAAACAACAATATCTCTTCTTGAAACCTGACATGCGATATCACTTTATCGTTATTTTCGAAGCAAGGTTTTAAAAGGTTGAAGGCGGCCTCAAGTTTTTTCCTCGGAAAGAGGCGAGGCGTAAGCCTCAAAACGGAATGAGGCGTAAGCCACAATTTTAATTTAAAACATTATAAAAATTGCCTCAATTTTAATTAAAAACATTATAAAAATTCTAAATTTATGTAAACGTGTATGGTAAAACATATTACTTAAATATAAATACATAAAACATAACACCACCACTAATAGATTGAGTTTTTTTGGAATAAGAAACAATTTCATTGATGAATGAAATACAAGTGAATTCTCTAAAAACCTATAGCGAATAGGTCAAAAAACTCCAAAAGTAGATGGTAGAGGAAAATAAGCCAACAAATGATCAAAAGTAAATTGATGGTTTTGAAACTATTATGTGCATAAGAATCCAAAAGAGAAAATATGTAATTTAAATGGATGACTAAAGCAATTTTTGAAAATGAGATCATGAACAAAGTCTAAGAAGTAAAAGTGGTAATTATTCATATTATTATGGTTCAAACTCATATATTTAAAACAATTGAAAAAATGAATACAATTCTTCAATTATTCTATCAGGCATAAGAAATTTAAGCCTCAGTGTGTAACCATAGAGGCATAAGTCTCTTACGATCCAAAAAAATCGTAAAACTCGAGGCTAAAAGTTAGAAGCTGCCTCTTATGATCCAACAAAGACGTAACACTCGAGAATAAAAGTTAGAGCCTCGCCTTAAGGCACCTCAAGGCGAATGCCTCAGTGGCCTTTTAAAACATGGTTTAGAAGTTAAAGATGGCAAAGCAATTCAAGAAAAATGGCGTGGAATAATCATCCGTAGGAGAAAATCATGAAAGTGACCCGCTATTGATGGCAATACAGTAAATATCGTACATGTCTTATTTATCTTATTTTATTGGCTACTGCAAGTAGGAGCCAAGAAGGAAGAGGCTTACCCTATATGTCTTACGTTCATAAGAAAAGATTTTAAAGTTTTCATTCTAATTTTCCCCCTTGCCAAATTATATATATTCCAAATTATATATATTAATATATAGTAAGTTAAAATGTTAAATTTCGCCTCTCGTGAAATTTTTTGTAAATCTGACTCTGCCCATGACTCCATTGCATGTTCAATAGATTGAGCTTTAGGTGCAGTACAAATGAAACATAAAAGCTCGAAAGTAGACATGAAGGGTATGCAGGAAAGTTCATGTTATCTAGATATGGTCATTTCCAAAATTCCAAGTAATAATGTACACTATGAGATTTATAATTGTAATAAAATAAAATTTTCAGGTCTGCATGTGAAATGTGAACTTACTTTGTTATGTCTTTATAACGACCAGCAAGGTACTGTTTGGCTGTATCGGTAAGTGACTGAACGGCTTCAGCCATTAAAACACTGGAAGGAAGCTCCAAAAAGAGCAGCGCAGACTCGGGCGTCATAGGCAAAGCTCGCAATTGTCGACTGCAATACCTCATGCACGAAGAAACCTCATATTTATCAGCAGCCATTAGCACATCCAATAAAGCAGGAGCTGTGTTAACAGACAAGCTATTGCTGTACATAAAGTTCAACAACTCCATGAGAGCAGCTTCCTCTGTTTCAAGCATAAGACATTAGCATATACCAAGTCAGCTTTCTCTTTATAACACAACCAAATAAAAAATATTCAAAAAATTTTGATGTTATTTCTTACCGGAAGCATTAATCCGTAAGGTCACAAGCCGTTCATCTGATTCTTTCATGCCATTCGAGAACAACTAGATATTACAAGAAATACAGAGTGAGAAAATGAACTTCCTTGGGTGTGCATGATGATGGTTATGAAACAATGTCAACACAAACAATTAACCTTTACCTTATAGAAGAATGGGCTTTTGGCCGCTAAAATAGGCGAGCTTATATGCAAAGTCTTCATCCTCACCACAGTAGAAGAATCCAAATTTAAATCAATTATATTGGAAGCTTCATCGCCTACAAACAATAACACTTTCATGAATCACACACAAATTTTAAATTCAGATTAAAACCTAACCATAGCAACTTCTAACTTCTTTTTTTTTATAAGAAATCAAGCTTTCATTCATAAAAATTGAAAGAATATCATATAAGGGCATCCAGAGATTAAGAAGCTTAGACACGGACACGAGATACGGATATAACACAACACGGACAGGTAGACACGCCATTATTTAAAAAGGCAGGACACGAATACGTCGGGACACATTATTTATTATTATTATTTATAATATACAACTAAAAGATTAAACCCAAAATATACTAATTAATTACTAACTATGAAAAATAATTCAAATAAAGACATACATGAAAATTCAATCAGCATTTGAATTTAATCTACATAGTTAGTTATATGAGTCCGTTTAAACCCAATAAAGAAAAAAATCACACTATTCTTTAAATGCCTACTAAAAATTAATATATAAAAAAAAAAAAAAAAAAAAAAAAAAAAAAAAATTATAAGCCTAACTTTTAAATTTTTAAGTCAAACCCTTAACAATCTCAAAATATTTTAGTTTGACCTCATTTCTCTCCTCTCCATTCTATTTTCTCTCTTTCTTTTCCTTTCCTCCATCTACTTAAAGTCTTAAATGGTGTGTCTGTGAAGCGTCCATGGAGTATCCGTGAAGTGTCCGAAATTAAAAATAATAATAATAAAAGAGGACTGAAATTTCGAACGTCGGACACATGTCCGAAGAGTGTCCTGAAGTATTGGTGCCGGACACGTATAATTTGTCAAAATCAAAGTGTACGTGAATCCTAGCATACAAACAAACGAAACTCACAAAATGAACCCAGCTAAAGGAGAGGGAGTTATATTTAGACTTGCATCTTTCGAATCAATTATCTCTATACGCTTTATGCCAGTTTTACTTGACCATCAAAATTCAGTAATTTCATACATCAATGAAAATGTTTCTTATCCAAAAATTGATTATTCGACCACAGAAATTGGTTACCTGAAAGTGATTCTTCAATCATAGCCACAGGTCCCTCATCTTGATTTTCCAAGGACAATACATCAACCATATCACGTTCATCACAGGTTAAAACATGCTGTTGTGGGCATTTACTGAGATCCAGAGCTGAATGAAAAACAAAAAGTAATTCGTTTTTTACAAACATAAATCAATCTCTGGATGTTTCAATATTATATGCATAGAGAGAGAGAGAGAGATAAAAAAGACAGTTCAGTAGAACTCACCATTTTCGGTTTTCATTTCTTCTTTCCTTCTCTTTCGGCGAGCCCAGTCAAGAACACTGCTGCACCCACCAAAACCCGGCTCCGATTCATCAGACTCACCAACAATCTCAATCATAAGCAAGCGATCGGAGAAGTTGCTGTCATCAAAAGCGAACCCAAAATCCGATTCCCGCGACGAAGTGGAAGCGCCAAGAACAAAATCGGAGTCAATCGCCGCTCTGGGGTCGAACAAATCAGTGCTGGAATCTTTCATATTTGAGCCAATTCAAGAAAGCAAACACTCGATTGAAACCCAGATGATCCTGATCTTGAAAACCCTAGAAACCTCTTAGTAGAAATTGGTAAAAGGGTGAATCAGAAATTCATGCGGAAGAGTTGAGAATTTATACATTTGAAGAGACAAATTCGGAGAAAGAAACTGAGTCATTTCGCCGTGTGAGTGAAGTTGGGTTCATAATCAAAACCCTCGTTTCTCCATAGCTCTGCTTCGTTTGTTAGTTTTTTAAAAAAAATTTGTAATTTTCGGACCGCTTAGTAAACGGGACCTCGGTGGATACATCTCTCTCTCTCTCTCTCTCTCTCTCTCTCTCTCTCTCTCTCTCTCTCTCTCTTTTTATGTTTTCTTTTTTATGTAAAATGTTTATTATATTTTCATCTTTAAATTTTAAATTTTGTATCATCCACTTTTAAATTATAAATTTGAAAAAAAAAAATATAAAAATTTGAGTTTAATTTTCCTGCTCTAAAAATTTAGAATCTAGTTGATATAATTTTAAAAAATATATAATTTAATTCTCATATACTTTACATAAATATAAAATTTAGTCATTATAGTTAAGATAAATAGAATTTAGTACTTATTTGATCAAATCTAAAAAAATAGTCAATGTAATTTGTATATTGTAAGCAAATTTAGTACGTAAATGTATCTTTTGATATATGATGATGTCAACCAATATTTACTCATACTTTCATTGTTAAACACATAAATACCAAACTTCTATGTATTTTATTCACCAATAAATACGAAAGACGTAGACTATTTTTTAGATTTTGTAAAACTTTATGGACTAAATTCTTATTTTTCAAACTATAGAGACGAAACTGTAGATTTCTCTTACTATAAAGACTAAAGACTAAATTTTTAAATCATATGAACTAAACTCTAACTTTATCAAATCGATACATATTAAATTTATAACTTTCTCTTCTTTTATTTTTATAGTTATCTTTAATTCATATACTTAAATTTAGATCGGTGATTTAAAATAATTAAATTGAGACTTTTTATGTATAACAAAAAAAAAATGTATGAATATAAGAATTTTGAAGAAAAAAAAATCGGTCATAGCAAAAATATGATTTATCTAAAATAATCAAAATATTGTGCTTTAATCTAGAACTGATCAAAACAATCGGTTTTAAGTTTGTTTATTTTTAATCCCTAAACTTCCAAATATTTAATTCTAATTTTTAAAACTTTTAAAAAATAACTTTGTGTTTAGTTTAATTAAATCTATTCACATCATTGAATCAAATATCTATTAAAAATAATTTAAAATCTATCATATATTTTGTTTGATGTAACATGTGATAGTCATTGTTTCATATGTTATAGCCTCCCATCCCCACAAAACTACCTTTCCTAACAAGTTGAACTTCGGTCAATTATGCCACCTTCATTTATCTATATCAATAAAATACCATCTTTATACTTCAAATATTCAATTTTAATTTCTCTAGTTCATATTTATTCTATTTTGATATATATTTACGTTTAATCTCAGATTTAAAATAATAAAAGTTTATTTGATCAATTTAAAGTTAATATTAATTGAAATTATGCGGTAATATTATCGATTAATTTAATACACTTAAACAAAATACGTGTGCATATTATTTCTAAAATTTATAAAAAAAGTAAATAGTTTTTAAAGAATTTTTTTTAATCAATAAACCCATTATTTTACCTTTTTTTCTTTTAATGTAGGACTAAGGTTGAAGAATAATTAAGTTTAAATAGTATTAAAATGAAACACGCTTGCAAGTTCAAGATCAAAATTGAAAATTTGAAAGTTTGTGAATAAAAGAATATATATATTTAAAAAAAAAATCAATAACTAAAATGGCATTCTTTTTAACTTTTTTTTAATCGTTAAATCATTTTTTCATACTAGAAATCGGTATTTGATTCTCAATTTATTTGAAAGTAAAATGTTGTCTATATAGTGTTTGTGATCCATCTTCCAATTTCAATTCGGGAATTAGAATTACTTATAATATGCTATAAAATTAGAATTGAGAGAGAAAATAAAAAGTGTTTTGGAAATGTTGAGAGATTGATTTGAAGTGTTTTGATTCCATGGATTTAAACAACCAAATAAGGCCAACACAACGGTCAACTATTGGACTTTCCAAGAAAGAAATTTTCAATTTTGGGAGCCTTGTTGAGGTGGGATGTTAGGTAATCTCCAACTTTTAATACAATTAATAGCATATTGATTTTTAATATATTTAATTAAAAAAAAATAACATATTGATGTTTAATACTCTTATACTATTTATTATTTTAACACAGTCTTTTGGTTATTTTTCAGTAAAATGCTTTTAAGGTTAGTTCCCAAATCATAATTTCATATGTTTGAAAATGCAATTTTGGCACCCATTCTAAAGCCTAAATTTTGAGTAATTCTTCATATTTATGTATACTAATATTCAATATGTTATATAAATCTTTTAAGTCTTTAAGGCTTGTTTTCTTTCTCTCCATTTTAGCTTAGTTCATCAGTATGACAAAAAGGAGTACTTGATTCATTCATGAAAAATAGTTTTTCTTCTAAATCTAAAGTTTGAGCCTTGGTCCAAATCCTAAATTAGTCCGGTCAAAAAACGACAAATGACCGTAATTTGGCCCTTGCTTCTGTTCTTATTTTAGTATAACTATAAGAATACAATCATATCGTTGAGTTACTGCTCTTGTTAACGATGTATGTATTGTAATATTTTAGCTTACTAAATTTGTTAGACATAAAAAATTGGATCTATGTATTTCTACTGTATATATTGTTAGTAAAAAGCTTTCAATAATATTTTACCATAAATGAAGAAAAACAACAATACAAATTTACCCACTTCCAAAGAGTACGTATATATTACATTCAGAAGTGCATTGCCAAAATAATGGACTTTTAACACACAAAATTAACAAAATATAATACATGTGAGTGACACATACAATCAAACCAGTCAAGAAGGATGCAGTTTTACATAATAACAATGATATATTTGAACAAAAAGAGAATGATAAAAAAAAAAAATGAACTCAAAGGCATCCTCCAAATAAAAAAATGGAAAAATAAAAACTTAGAAAAAAGGATGTTAAAAATGAAATGAATCTAAGATTAGGCCCTACTTTTTTTTTGACTAACCCGCCAATTTCATCAAATTAATTAGTTTCCAAAATAGTTTCTATACCAATTGTTGTGGTTGAATTTTCCATCTCAGGTGGAGGCTTTACAAACTTCCCTATCACCTTTTGATGTCTCCTGTGTCTCATTCTGTCTAGTTTAGCTTTACTCTTTTGCTTTCTGTTCTCTTTCTGCCGATATCGTAAATTCTTCTCTCTCTCGTGTATGCCTTGCCAAAACACCTCGCCTGTCGATGGCCACAACCACCGTCTCGTGGGGCGGTCGGCATCTACTTCCTCTCCCAAGTCTTCATCCATGCTCTTTAGTGTGGTGTACGAAAACCACTTGATCCACATTTTGCCTCTCCGTAAATCAAACTTGTGTTGTTCTTGCATTGCACCAGTCTCGGGGTTCACGTACACAATACACCTTGCACTGTGATATGCCCAAACGTTTACAAGCAGTTCGAGTAGCCTGGAGTAACAGTGCTTGTCCTGTAAAGAGTATAACTCAATTCCAGAAATAACAACAAAACGATACAAATGCATAAACAAACTGCGGGCGGGTACTAAGAAATTCTCGTAGTTTTATGATCACATCTGAGAAACTAAAAAGAAGAGGGGAGTTACTTTGGACAAACTCAAATAACATTGTCCACTTGAATAGTGTTCGTCGTACATTTGCGCATCCAGGGCATCAACAAACATTCTGCAGTTGCAAAAATCTCAACAGTAGTGAATAAGTGAATGAACTTTTTAGTAGTAGTGCTATAAAGATAGATATAGAAGAATGATTGCTTCCAAACCTCGAAAACATGACAAATTCTTGAAAAGCTCTTGTAGACAGAGCCCAGCTCTGCATGGTGGACCAAGTAAAACCATCCGCAGGCATGGGCGGTAAAATTTCCCGATCACTTTTTATACCGTACATCATCTTCAACGACTCGGAGACTGCAAACCTATTAACCAAAAGGGGCAAAGCCAAGGAATTGATATCAGAAGGTTGCAAGAAGAGAGTTCAAATGTTTCTGTATAAGAACTTGGCCATGGGATTTCAGGTCTTACTTGCAATTTCCAGCATTTACGGAATCACAAAACGACCAAAAATCAAGCTGTCGGGGGTTTCTTGGATCCGAGTCCATGCGCACCCAAAAGTAGAGCGCATCGCCATGCCTTCGCGTTTGAATTGCATATAATAATGCACTTTCAGCAATTTTTGACAACGATACCTGTTCAGGCACGCCGTCAACTAAACAAAGAGTGTTGTTTTACTTTGTTAAAATATTGTTTTACATTCCCGAAAATCGCAAAAAATGAGGGTTTTCCATACATCACAGTTCACACTCAAAACGGTAATGGGAGAAATCTGCTGATATAGTTTTGTAATCTCTAGTTTTTTTTTTTAGGTTACAACATTGGGAATGGGGGAAACTCGAACCACAGATCGAGTGGGTATTAATACATCACTAATGTCAACTGAGTTATGCTCGCTTTGACTTTTGTAATCTCTAGTTTAACCGTCTACAAGTTCACTTTTGTGTGCAAATAATCTTAAGATCGTGTCATGGCAGCCAAAAGTAGGTTCAAGAAATGCATGGACACATCTAACCGATCGTTTCAAGTTCAAGGAGCTGTTTCTTATTTTCAATAGAAGGAAGCTAAAAAATGTAAAAAAGTGAGTTCAAGAAATTAAACTTTAGAAGAAATATGGAGGGAGTGATATCACATACATTCCTGGCAGTTGCTCTCCAAGACTGAAAACCGATCCAAGCATTCTTGTGTATGCGGTCAACCTGGTTAGCAATTGCAAAAAAGGCTCCATATTCACCGAGTACATTTCTGTAGTAAGGGTTATTGAGAAGTGGAAGCCGTGAAGGTGCATCAACATCATCAGCCCCGGGTCGCCTGCCTTTACTGGACTGCAAAAATTCATTTAATACCTATATTAGATGGTACAAAATGACTTGTCTGCTGACATTGGTAGACCATAGAAGCCAAAACGAACATAGCCCAGCTGGTATTAGAGATGCACGCGATCTGTGGTTCAAGTCTCCACCCACAATGTTGTAATCTCAAAAAAAAGGCAGTGGTAGAACATGGAAAATAATACAAAAATCTCAAGATAAGACACTCCATCTTGGCACACCAACCATACTTCAAAACAAATATCCAGAGATAATAGGCAAATAATTAACTATCACCTCTTTATTACAAATAATTTTAAAAATACCAAATAAAAGAAACCTGAAAATATTATTGATCTTCAGTATAGTTATCTAAATTAGTTAAGTATCCACCACGATTCTTTCAAATAACATACAATAAGAAGCCATTTTCTTTTATGTTAGAACCAAACAATCAAGCAGAATTGGCATACATGAATATCATTGAACTTAAAAGAAAACCATTATAATGATTGCATAATGTTAAAATGCACATGGTTATCATAGGATGGAAGTTAAGAGAATCTCAGTCTATTTTCATCCTCAAATTCATAAATGGAAAACAAAACAATGAGAAAAAATTTGGCAACCCACCAGCCCAATTCCACGGTAAAGAGAATAACGATGCAGGAAAGGCCAAGCTCCTTCCCCAAAGTAAGGTTCATAAATGCATAGTGGCTGCCCGGTCCTTTCGAGTTCCCCTTCATCTCTCTCATGCAAATCATTCTTAGACCTATCGGCCCTCTTAGCACTTCGATACACATCCTCCCATGTGCTATGAGGTTGCTCAGTTCGATCTTTAATCTGTCGAATTCAAGAAATGATGATAATAAGAAAGAAAAATAAATAGTAAAGAAAAACAAATCGTTATAAATTATAGAGAATGCTTACAATCTTACCTCTTCTTCCTCTCTTTTCCTTTTGATATTAGACATCACCGTATGTTTTTCCTCCTCCCATATATCATATACAAATGACGCATTAAGAGAAATAAGACTACCAGGCTTTGCTTTTTTAGTACTGTTCCAATGCTTTTCAAATTCATCTAAAATTTTGAAAGATTTTTCCTTTCTGTTCAGGATGGTCGAATTTGATACCCCTTCAAATAACTGCCACTGCCATTTTTCTTTCAGTTTGGAAGGTATTTCAGCAACGTCCTTCGCTGGTGCAGCATCTGATGGAAGCTTAAGAACAGCATCAAGTAGTGAAGCATATCCCTCCACAGTCTCGGAAACCATTAGATTTTTCACAGTGCGTCTTCCAACTGAAGCCATACTGCGAGCCAGTGGTGATAATCTCCCTTTCGAGATTACTTGCAAGATAATTTGGGAAAGTACATTGGAATTTCCCTTGGGGAACAGATAGCCATTTACCCTGTCATCAACCTAGTTGTTATTGCCAGTGCAGTCAGTAGTTTGTCCAGAATTTGCACTTTTGATAAAATAATAATAATAATAATAACAATAAATAACGAAGAAGTCACATGAAAAAGGCTTCAATCAACTCAAAGGGACGGCCAAAACGGAAAAATGTCGCAAGGAATTCGAGTTGTTGGTAATTAAAAAAATAATAATAATTGGAAATGCCCCCCAAGCAATTTGTAGTGGAAATAGAAACACAAAGAGTACCTGAAACTAAGTCCCATACATGATATTCAAATTAACAGTGTTAAATATTTAAGATGACACATTTAAAATGGATAACGTTTAACATATGTTGTAAAGGGGGTAAAATGTAAATTCATAGGATTTTAACAAATGTTTAGACTTCAAAAAAATACTGTGAAATTTTCATTGCACAGCCTAGCGTCAATGCTACAACTGTTAACATATCAGGTGATACACAAATTGTCAAAACTCAGATAAAACTTGTGATTAAGATGAAATATCAGTGATGAGGGAGGAAAGTGATGCAAGAGTGATTGAGGCTAACACTATAGTCCATTTTATGTAGGTTTTCCCCTTAGATGCCACGTAAGTTTGAGATCCCACTAGACACTTTACTTGCAACACTCCTCTTTCCTGAACTCCTAATCTCTCCCCCAAGTAATCCGATTGGGTTCTCCCAGTACAGTGCTTTGGCAGGAAAATACCCAGGCAAAATTTCAAGTTCCTTCAGACTTGGCTCATGGATTATGCTAATTGATATAATTAAATTTACTTCAACCTACCAGCTTAAGCTTTTAGGTTGATTGATAATTTACATAATTCAACATAGAATAAGAGCAGAGGTACTGAGTTCGAGTCTCTGTCGTGTCATCCATTTAAAATTAATTCCACTTGTAAGACATTTCTAAAATTTCTAAGTCAACAAGTAAGGGGGAGTATTAGTTGATATAACTAAATTTACCCCAATCCTGGATGCCCACACTTTCTAATATGGTATAAGAACCCATAAACCCAAACGGGTACATCGATTCAATAAAATGAAATTGAGATCCAAGATATAAACATAATAACACTGCTTTCTTTGATCTAAGCTAGTTCAGTGCTTCATATAATTCGTGGTTCAATATTGTGAAAGTTAATTTTTGAATTTAGCATTGCAAAGCTAGAGAATTGAGATAGACTAATACTCAGACTCTTCTTAGGGGTGGAACTTTGACACTTCATGGGACTCCTGAAACTTCCCGTCCTTTCAGAGGGCCTTGGATGTTTTAAATTACAATATTTTTGTACTAACGCAAATTTTAATCTGTGAGCTTGTTACCAATCTCACTCGACTTTGGCTGAGTCAAGGAATACTGATCTTCCCTTTCTGCTGTATATCGGTTCTTATTTATAAATTATTTCTCATAATAAAAAAAACAATGTCTGAAAACATTTGTATAACATGTCCAAACTGATAAGAGTAAGAAAAAGTACATTCATGTCTGTGTCTAAAGCATGCTACCAGAAAGTTGGAAGATGAGAAATTAGAAACATACATATTTCCTAATAATGGCAAGATCAGGGACCACGATTGGTTTTCCCATGCCCATGGCTTTTACCAAAACCTGCGGGAAAGATTGTTCTTCCAGAAAAGAACCATATATGACAAGATCAGCCGCATTTAGAGCATTGTCTGAATTCGAGTCGACAGGAATATACTTCACAACATTCCTTGGATATTCCAGTCTCTGAGCAATGGCCTAAGGGAAACTGGATGAGTCAATAAAAGCTAGCAATTCATTAAAAGAGAGATATGTAAACAAAAGCAGACATGCACCTCAACAGCCATTGTGTAGTTGCTATTTGAACCCCCAGATAAAACAAACATCTTGAGATGAGAATTGGAATGCTCGTCCGAAGAGAACTCGTGAAGTAGAGGCAACATTGCCTGCAAAATCATTGCATGTTCCAACCACATGCCCCTATACAAAAATTTGCTTCCAACAATGGCAATAACCAAGTCATCATTTGCATAGCCCATCTTTGCACGCAGAATATTTACATCTGAGGAGGTGACATCAATTTGTGCTTCCAATTCTTCGGCAGGAAAACTTGGAATCACAAAGAAATTTCCACTATCAAAAGTAGAGTAGACCATCTGTGGGAATTATGGATATAATAAAACAGATGAATATTGCATCACAGGTTTACAATAAACGAAATAATTATTTTTTATTAAAAAAAACCAGCATGTCTAGAAAATTATTTTTAAGATGATTTGCAAGTAACAAATTTCCAGACCATGTCCTTTAGAAAAAAAATTTAATGAATGATGCAAATTTCCAAAGCATAAAGATCTCCCCTACAGATAATATAATTCAAAATAAAAATCTTATTGAAAGAGAACCTGTAAGAGGAATAAAGTTTTTAAGCTTACAAAAAATGTGAATGTTTAACTTCAACATAAATATTAATAAGCTGTTTTCCTCGTTATAAATATGCAGGTTAATTGATTGAGTCATCACTGAGTTTAATCTTAATTTTTGTAATAGCTTTTAATCTTAATTTTTTATAGTAGTGTGTAATCTAAATATCGATTAGTTGTTAAGTAAACCTTACTGGCAAGACATAATTGGGAAAGACAACAACAGTTGAATGGTTGAATGATCTCTTCCAATCATTTAAAAGATCAAATAACCCACTTGAAGCATAGTTTTGAGAGCGCAAGGCAAGCATTTCTTCATGGATGGTCCAGATAAGCGGTAAGGATTTGAAAGGCTCCTGCATAAAGCTGTAACAGCAATACCCCTCATTGAACTAAATAATAGAGTTTGGCAGACTGCTTATGTTCACTATTAGTATTTGATAACAGGCATAAGGCAATTCTAGGAATAAGAAAACAGATGCAATTGCAAATTTGCAAAAATGTTGAGTAAATAACAATCAAGGAAAACATGAATAAAATATATTTCTTGGTTAAAAATATGACAAAATACCTTTTTAGTCCTTTAGGGTTTCAAAAAGTGATGTAATTTAAAATAGTCACATGTCATTCATTCATAGTTCTCTTTTGGTGGTTTATCTTGCTAACCTCTAACCAAAATCCTAGAATTTCATTGTTTTTTAACAAGAAACAAAAAATTTCATTAAAATAATGAAAAGAAGGAAAAACAAACGACTACTGCAAAGGAACAATAAAAAAAGCAAATTAAAGTAAATATCATGTAAAAAGATATCAACAAAAGACTTGAAAAGATAACACCATTACGAAACTTTTAAACAAGTCAATTCACTTGATCCGCCCAAGGAAGAACTTGTCCTAAAAAAATCTCTGCTTTCTCTCCAACCAAACTTCTGATTAAAAAATTTCAATTGCATTAATTCAAGTAGATTCGGTCATAAACACAAACAGGGCCGATCATCAACAGCTGAACATTATCCTTCAGGTTCGACTATTTGAAAACACCCAATGCAGAGATGGAATTCATTGTTTTGAAATCCAGTGATGGATAAGTTTCAAAGCAATTTTGGAAAGCCTATTTCTCTTAAGGAGGTAGGCGCACTAATGTCAACATGTGTTGAGCGAGACTCTTCTTTACTTATCTATCTTTCTCTCTCATCAAAATACCAATAGTTGTGAAGAAAAGTTCAAGCTTCTTCATGCTCTGTTGACTGTTCTACTTCTATCCAAATATTTTTGCAACTATTCTTCTTTCGAAATTAATTTATGCTAGAATCTTTTATGAGATAAAATTAGAAGAAAGGAATTCAGTTGTTGGTGAAAAAAGACAATTACAAAAGTATGCACAAACTAACAGAAGTCTACAGAATTCTTTTCCCCAATTATAAAACCAAAACTCAGTCCATAGAAGAACCATATTTACCAAATGTAATTCGAATAAACTCTATTAACAATGGCAACGCCACCACCCCCCTGAAGTTTATGAAGCAGGATACTGTCTCATAACAATCAAATGACCGTAATCATTCTTGGTGCAAAAAAGGGGGGAAAAAAGACTATACTCATTCTTACCAGGAAAAAACACCTTTCACTTCAAGTGAGTGCATAAGTATGCCATCATAGCTGGAAAAAACATGTTAAACATAATTAGAAAAAATACGAAACTTATTTAATAGAACGCTGTAGATATAAATGTCATTAGGTCAAGATATTGAGATAAGTAGAAATAACATACTTTAGCCAATCAACCAGGACCTCAGCCTCAGCACAAGGTTGAATTAGAGTAACCGGGATTCCCATTTGCCTCCAAACATCACTCACTGGCCCACCCTGAAGAGAATAAACCTGTAGACCAAACAATTGAGCCATCGAAATATATGCTGGTGTAAATAATCTCCATGAAAGATATCATGTAAAATAAATAAGGCAGTTTTGACTGATAAACATAGTTCTAGACTTTATGTACACCAAAAGGAAAGGACAGCCTTGCATCCATTGGCAAGTCATCAAACTAACAGTAACACAACAAAGAGGGTGTTGTGCATTCCACAAAGCAAAGAATGATGAACAAATTAAAGAAACCCTTCCTAAAATAAAGTTTTCAGTTCTAGTTTTGAAAACAAAAAACAAAAACTAAAGATATCTGCATCAAGATATTCGAAATGGAAAATTCCAGAGTACATCATGCTAACACCTTTCCTTAAATAACCCCGAAAAACTCCCCAAAAAATAAACTACATGATAGAACTTGAGATTAAAGAAGCAATAGGTAGAAACTCTTGCATTCTTGTATTTTTCAACAAAAATAAATTACCTGAAAACCATATCCTATCTCTTGCAATGCAGATGCAATGGTTACCATCAGAACTTGGTAAGAATCAACCAACAGATCTGAAAATACCTTTGAGGAGAAAATGACATTAAAAGAAATTTTAACCTTAAACAACACCAGCCATGTCTTCAGTAATATTCAACTGAAGTATAAAATCCATGAATACAGTCAAATCTACACACAACATTGAAGTAAAGAGAGAAGAATTCAAAATCCATGGAAAATCTTAAAGAAAGGACATACAGAGAAAAACAACTTAGTGAAAATTTCAATGGCAGACAGCTCAAAAACTTTAACCAATTCCAAAATAATAGCTAAGGAAATTACCAGTGCAAGTTGAGGTTTCCTATACCCAAAACGATTCCTAGTCCTATTGAAAGATTGAAAATCTGCTTCTCTTGCTTCTCTCTGAAATTTCTCCAGAATCTTTAATGGCTGAAATTTAATATCCTCCCCAAATTCCAACATACCCAACTCCTTTAAGAACTTCAAATCCCCTAAACTTCTCTCCACATCCTTAAAAGAAATCTCAGACTTGTCCATAACTGATCCAGGTAAGAACAATTGAAAAAGAACCACAAAGAAAAGGAACACGGCAACCGTACAAATCCATTGCAAGTAATCGAGCTTTTGGGAAAGCAAAAAACGGGAAAATCTCGATCTGGGTCTCTGCAAATATGAGTATCTTTCCCCTCTGATCGATGAAGAACGAAGAATAGGGTCTCTCTTCAATGGAAATCCATTTTCCAGTGAACCCATTTTCTTCCATTCAATTACAGAAAACTAAACCGAATAAACTCCACATCCCAAAATCAATCGCATGAATTCCGCAGCCAGAACTTGCGAATTTCGAGATTCAGAATCAAAACAGAAGATAACCCAATAATCGCAGACAATTGATTAATGGGATGTCACAGATACGGCAGTAAATTCAGAGGAAAAACGAGAGGATGGTTGTGAGTTGAGTAAACAGCGAAAGAGGGAGTGAAATTGCTTAACTTAGCGAGGGAGGTTTGAGAAAAGATGTTGATGTTGATATTGTGAAATGTCAAGTTCAACTCAAAATTGGTCTCGAAGGATCATAGATTTTCAAAGATTTTTACTGCCAAATGGTGGCTTTTGGCCTAATATGGGGCTTTGTATTTTGATTAAGTTTTTTTTTTTTTAATACAAATTAGTGGACAGAAACCGTCCATTACTAGTCAAATATAGATTTTCAATATTGAACAAGTGAGGTTGGCGTTAAACTAAATTAACACTATATCGAAACTATTACGCCAGCAATCTTTTCGATATTAAAATATAAGGTTAAACATGAGTGCAGTTCAAATGTCATATACATTATATATCCTTCCAACCAGAGATTAGAGGTTATAATTTTTCACCATAAATAAATTGTTGTATAGGATGATTTTAGAAATTCACAGTGTATAAATTAGTTGGGTTGGTTATAAATTTGTATTTTGTTGAGTTGTTTAAGTAACTTTGTTGTTCTGATACTTGGTGGTGTAGGTTCAAGGTTGGTAAAAGTTAGTTAAATGTAGGTCATCTTAACTTAATTCTTTTTATGTTAGATTATAAATTTGGTTGTTTTTAGGAAAATTACGCTCCAACTTTTAATTCATATATTTTAATTATAGCATTATTTTAAAAACAATTTATAACATTTTGTTTCTTCAAAAATCTCAATTGTACCTCATTTTTCAGCAAACTGATTAAAGACGGTTAGTGAGAGATGAATTTATCAATGAATTTATCAATAAAATTTTCATTCTAAATACAGCTTAAAAACCACATACAAACAAATTTTTAACTACAATCATAACTAATCATTATTTTTAAATACTAAAAATAAATCTTCATTCTAAATACTAATTTTAATTACCCTTAAAAAAACTATATCAAAACAAGTTTTGATTGCAATCATTACTTCTAAATACTTAAAATAAATTTTGATTCTAAATATTCTTAAAATCTCAATCAAAGCAACCTCTTGTGATACTAATACCCGCCTAATCTCAAGATTTAGCTTTAATTTGGACCTATATTTCAAATTTAAATATTGAATATTTTTATCTCTCAAATATCAATAATATTCACTTTTGGTCATAAATTTAGAGTAGTTTTAGTTTAGTTACTATAATTTAACTCCGTACACTCTTGCATCAAAATTTCAATAAGGCTGACAATCTCATTGTGTGTTTTTTGTTTTTATTAAAAAAAAAAATGAACTCGCACAATAATCAATTTATCAATATATTAAAATTTAATATTACTTTACATATTTAACGTTTTTGTTTTTTTAATAATTAAAATTAAAATTTATTGAAATATCTCCGATAAAATTATTTATTTTTTGAATATACAGAATAAATATAAGTTAGAACTCAAAGTTTTGAGATTAAAAAAAATATTTTTTCCTAAATACATATTATTTTTTAAATTAAAATAATTACAATAAATAAATAAAATTGAACTGAGATAAATATTGATGTTTAACCTAACTAAAAAGATATCATACGGTAAAAAAAAAACAATTTTTTAGTTGCTTTTTGGCTATTTTATATATATATATATATATGTATATATATTCTTTTTTCTTTTTTTGAAATAAAATTAATAAAAACTTTTTCTTTTTTCTTTTTTTTTAAGTACAAAATTTGATAAAAATCAATGATAAAGTATATGTTGGCCCCTTAGCGGCTAATTTCTATTTAGTTTATATGTTTAAAAATTGAAAATTTTATCTTTAAATTTTAATAATGCTAAATTTTAGTCATTGAGATACAAAAGCATTAAATACTTAATATAAAGTTGACTAAAATGATGACTATACTAATTTTAAATACTAATATATTGACAAAAATATTATTTTAATTTTGACGTGAGCTTAATCTTTTTTAAAAATATAAATATCAAAGTAAACTAAAAAATACAAGGATTAAAAGTGAATATTATTGAATTTGTAGAGTAAAAATGTTCAATTTTGAAACATAGAAACTAAACTGAAACTATACTCTAAAACTAGAGACCAAAAGTAAGTATTATTAAAATGTCAAGATAAAAAATGTTCAATCTTGAAACGTATGACCCAAAAATAAACTTACTAAAATGGCAAAAGTAAGAGTATTAATTTTTTTAAGTATGACTAAATTAAAACAAGATTGAAAGCCTATCAACAAAAAAAAAAACATGTAATTTCCCCTAATTTCTATTAGGAATGAGAATAGATTCAGTTAGGTGTGAATGATCTCATTATTTTTAATTAAATTGAATGGATGTCATTTTCCTGATAACTAGGAAAGATGCAACTTTTTATTTAAATCAGTTATCTTCCAAGTATTCACGTGAAACAAAAGGAAAGAAAAAGACATAAGTTGTGAACTTTTTTTTTCTTCCGATAAGAAAGTAAACTATGGAGTTAATTGAAAGAGCAAAATATCTAGGTGGATTTTGTTAGAAGAAAATCGTGTTTTCGAACCACTAATCGAGTAGATATTAATATATCATTAGTGTCTGCTTTCAAAAAAACGGTGATATTTGGTCATTAACAAACTTCGCATATAGTTAAAATTTGATTCTGACAGTGGGGAGAAAATTAAAACGTTTTTTTTGTCAAGTTTCTAAAAAAAATGCATTAAATTATTAATTTCCAACTATTTTTTAATCATAATATCCTACTTTAACTCACTTTGACAATAAAAAAACAAAAATGTTATTTCATTAACCCATGCAAGGTACATTGTGTTGGTATGAACTTTGAGTATAGGAAGAGAGAGTCCAACAAATGACAAGAAGAGTTTGTTTTATTTTTTTTAATATCATTCTCTTTTCCTTTCTTTTTTTTTTTTTTTTATTTATTTCTAGTAAGAGTTGGAGTAACATATTAAAAGTTTGACCATATACGAAACCACCCCATAAAGTTAAAGTAAAATAACTTCCTTAATCAATGAGACTTGAAGTAAACTTTTCAAAATAATAATAGTGATATTCAAAACCAGTTGTCCAATGAATGATAGAGGATAATCTTGTTATAGGTTGGCTTCGTAGTTTAAGAAGGTCATGAAAATCTAAGAGGTTATGAATTTAATCATTATGGTCACATATCTCAAAAATAATTTTCGAAGGTTTTCTTCACTTTCCAAATATTGCAAGGTCAGATAATGTCTCGCGAAAACAATCGAAGTGAATTTAAGTTTCTATGGATTTTCTTCATAATCTAAATGTTGCAGGGTCAAGTAAAATGTCCCTTAAGAAAAGCGTGAGTTTAAGCTAACTTAGATATTCACGATTTTTTTTAAAGAAATGTTGCTACATTGTTGTTATGATAACAAATTATGAATGAAATATAGTTTCAAACGGAACGGAATGTTGATCAACAATAATAGAGTAGCCGTCAAAAAAGCAATAGCTGAGTCACATCAATGTATGCCCAAGGATCACGAGGTCACGGGTTCGAATCCCGACCCCTATTGTGTAATCGCAAAAAAAAAAAAAGAATAATAAAGCAGCCTTCCACTGCAGTTAGTGATTGCCATTTTCCACTAATTGAATCACTATGAAAACAAACAGCAAAAAGAACGACACGACATCTATTATAGCAACGCACTCCCTAGACCACAAGATCGCTAGGAAGAAGGAAAATTCAACTAGTCTGCACAGTTCTGAAAGAGTGTACCTTGTATTGCAGGAAGAACAATAATAATAACACCTTTCGGTTTCTCATATTCGACCAAGAGGAGACTCGAGAGCATGATCATCCGCATACCACAGGTCAAATTCTCGAAAACGTTTAATCTTCTTCTCAAAACCTGTGATGTAGTTATTATGTATTATAACATGCATTCCCTTGGTTTCTTGTACCCATGTCTTGTTCTTGAAGTATAGTCCACCTGTTGGGAATGCTGACTGCGGAAGCAGGTACAGATCCACCTGCATATCATCGGATAGTTATCTAAAAATGCTCTCTTTATGAGCTAATCTAACATATAATGTCTTGTCAAAAAGAAAGTCGAGATATGCCTTGCCCCATGATTATTTAGCCGGGAGTCTCGCTGCCCGGTCAGCTAATTGGGTTTATGTTTTCGTATTTGGACTTTTATGTTTAGGCAATATGTTGTAATAGAGTTTTATGAGAGTGCACCATATAAACTCTTTTAAAACCCTAACCTCATTGGATCGACATTCTAGCATTCTTATCCCTTAAATAAAACAGTTATCCCTCTGCTCGTAGACGTAGCTAACACAATGTCGTTAGTGAACCACGTAAACCTTGTATTTTGTTTAAGGTTTACGTCGTTTTCTTTGATTGTTGTTTCCGATTTCCTAACAAAGAAAAAACTGAAGAATTCCAGCCACATTTATACAATAGAAAAGAGATTTAACCCCAGCGACCAGCTTTGTAAGAACAAACTACTAGATCAATTGGTTCAAGCAGCTTGGCGGATTGTTAGCTCAAGGAAAACTTTGATTCTGATGCTAGATTACTAAAAAAAAATTGTCTAATCTAAGGTCGGTTAGATAACAATTTTGTTATTGGTTTTCTACTTTTTAGGCTTATATGGTAATAATTTTCTTTGTGATGTAACTACTTCCAAAATCCTAGCCAAAACTTTAAATACTTCAAAATAATTTTGTAACTTTTTTTTTTTTGTAAGTAATATACTATCTCATACAAAATACTAAACTAAAAATGTAAAAGAGGGGAGGAAAGCCAAGCCCTAAACAAAGGAAGTTACTGCAAAGTCTTCCAAGTGGCTGTAAAACACGGGTTAAAGGTAGATGCTCGAAACCGAGGAGCCAAAGCATAAACCTAAGGAAAAGATAAAGAGAGAAGACAAATTCTATCCAATAATCATTGAAGAAATTGTTATCTCTACTAGTTCCCACTCTTTTTGAAATAAGACGTTCCGTCTAAAATTTCCAGAACCAATTTGAAAAATGTAAAGCTTTGAGTGCCAGGAAAGAAACTGTTTGGAGATGAACCAAAATTGAAGAGGGGCATGAAATAATTCAGACTTACTTTCTGTAGATTAAAGAAGTCCTTTGAGAAGGTGAACGATCGAGCCAAGTGTAAATTGAAAATCTTAAGACCATTTTATACTATTTGTTTGCACTTATTTTCTATCATTTCTCGTTTAATAAGATTCTGATTCTTTGCTAAATTTCAAAAACAAAAAATAATTGTTTGAGAAAATCTTAATCATAGTTGTTAAATGAAGCCTGAATTGGTTTCATTCTCTTACGGCATGTTCAGCTACGTCAGAAACGAAAGTGAGAGTAAATTAGTAATTGATGGGATGGAACCCGATGGGCCAATCCCTTTCCATCTCATCACATCCCATTACAATCTTATGGTAACTTCAAACCACTTTCTTTTCTCATTCGTTATAGTGTAAATTTTTGCTGCTACTAATGTTTTTTCTTTTTTTAAACTTAATTGTTATTATATGACGTCTTAGAAGCTTAATTAGGATATGATAGAAAGAACTAGAAGACAAGAAACACAAACCTCTCCGGCGGTTTTATTTAGCGCCCAATTGAAACCAGGTTGATCATTTGATTTCTTTGCTTTGGACCATGGCTGAGCTTTAAGTTCATCAATCCACTTACTCATGACCAGTTTTGCTCCATTGCTGGGGCGTAAGAAAATCATGCAGCTGCATATGTAAGTTCGGCCCTTTTTCCCTGGTGGTGGCAAATCATGAGAGTGATGCAAAGGTTTTACCTGTGAAGACACGATGACAAATAATTAACTGAATGTTAATGGAATAAGAATGCAAGCACTTCTCATCAAAATTTATGATGTGAGTTTAGTGCCGCCATGCTTCTCAAGTTCTCATTATATAAAGCTAGAGATCTAAAAGTAAACCATTTTCCAGTCAATTCGGTTAACTGATCAAGGAAACAAAGGTGAAATTTCAAGAAGCTAAAGTCCTCCAACATTTTACATTAAAATTTTCCGAAACTTATTCAGCTTTTTTTTTCTTGCTCAATCATAAAAAGATAGGAAATTAGAGATTACATGCAAGGAAACTGTAAGCAACACATTTTCACAAACATTGCACCAGAGGAAAAGGGAAAAAGTGGAAGAGGGAAGTTGTTTTACATACTGCAGCCATGTCATCTGTAAAGTACACATCATGATTCCCTTGCAGATAAGGAAATGGATCAGCCAGCCATACCATATCAACATCATTGTACATAACATTATAACCAAGCTCCAAAATGTGTAGTAAGTGTCGTGGTCTCCGAGACGTGAAGTTGAAGAATCCCTGAAAAGTGAAGACAATCATTTTCATATCATTTAGGCAGTGAATTTTACTTCTTTTTTTTTTTTTTTTGAGATTACAACAATCGGAGTTAGGGGGATTTGAACCCGTAACCTCATGGTCATTCAGCGTTCGCTGATGCCGTTGAGCTACTGCTCTTTTGGCCAGTAAATTTTACTTTTTGGGGGAGACTTGAGAATAAATGTCAATTATCCATGAGCTAAGCACACTTAGGCCAGCAAACATGAAACAGTGAATATGCTTACATAACGAATCAAATTTGAATTTTGTAGTTTCAACTGAAATGAACAAGCCTCCACCTATGAGAGAATATATAAATAATGAAAGCACGTACTAGAGTCAACGAATCACACCTGAGATCCAAATTTATGAGCCGTTTGAGCATCAGGAGCTGGTGGGACGAGCACTGCATGCCCTGGCCATCGTTCATTCACCTTATAGAGCGTTGCATAGTCCTCGGCAATAACAAGAACTTTCTCATGATGCTTCTGCCGAGTAACACTAATTAACCAATTGTTGAGAAATGGCAAGTAGGGTTGGCTCACAGCACAAACGATCACAGTCCCGTTCCTAGCAACAAATGATGCAGCTTCAGCCAATGAGTAGTCCCGCCATTTAGTGATCGAGATCTTGGAGCTTGAGAAAATACTCTCTTGTATATTCATCCAGGGCAAGAAGACTCCGAGAATCACAATAAGAGAAAGCAGAACAAGCAGGTTTAAAGGGCTGAATATGGAAAATGATTTCTCGGAACTCGAGGAAGAACGGGGAGAAAGCGGATATGAACTTGCAAGGGAGTTATGAATAGATCTTTGATGCAAGATCGACGGCATTTTCGTGGAACACAAAAGAGT
Source organism: Cyclanthera cordifolia (assembly GCA_037832605.1). Taxonomy (NCBI): domain Eukaryota; kingdom Viridiplantae; phylum Streptophyta; class Magnoliopsida; order Cucurbitales; family Cucurbitaceae; genus Cyclanthera; species Cyclanthera cordifolia. The sequence goes on along the minus strand of JBBMEG010000004.1, from coordinate 12,231,119 downwards.
GTCAGACAAACCGTTTTCAAGAAACTCTCTAAAACTTTGAGCCAGAAGATGAGAGCTACTCACGAATCATTCATCCAATAGCAAAATCAATCACCAAATTAGATCACTCATACAAGAAATGAACACAAATCCACTGTACAGGATCATCGCGATTGGGAAAACAAAACTCTCCAAGCTAGATTGGAGGTTAAGATACCAATTAAAAGGCAACCTAAACAACTAAAGACTAGATAGCAACAATCTCGGTGGAGAAAATCAGAACAATCACAATGAAAATGAACAAAACACCATTGGAAGTGGCTCGCGGATCAGTCGAGCTTAACGGAGCGAAATTGCCACGAATTCATTCGAATTGAACAATGTGATCTGAAATCGATTGCGCGTGATTCAGAATAACAAATTCATAAAACTAAATTAACCAAAATAAAAAGAGGTTTATAGATCGATTAACCTTGCCGTCGGACAAGCTTCCACCGGCGCTCAGGGCAGTATGGGCGTAAACAGTGAGGATCTGAGAGGATGAGCAATGGAGAAAGGCAGTGGCGGGGAGTTGCTTTAGCAGTTTAATTAGCTAATAAGAAAAGGAAGGAAAAAAAAAGGGTTAAAATTACTTTTTAGTTCTTGACTATAATTTTTTATTTTTTTGGTTCTAATTTTAACTTTTAGATTTTTTTTTTTTTTTTTTTTTTTAAGAAAAAATGGGGGAGACCACAAATTCTACCCCCACTGTTCTCAAATAAAAAATAAAAATAAGATCAGATTTGTGACACGGATGTCGCCCAAACAATGAAACAAACGCATTTGTAATTATTTCTGTAACTTTTTAGACTTTTATTTTGATTCAAATTTTGTTGTATAGACTTTTTTTTTTTTTTTTAACAAACATCCACTTCCATTAAAAACAACCAACTTACCACCTAATATCTAGAGATATAAAAACCAATAATGAGATTTACTCCTAAACAGATCATGGTCCCAAACCACGAGATGGAAGGTAACCAACCTAAATTTATAGAATTGACAATAATAAATCTGGAGCCAACAATACACACGATTGAATCAAAAACCTTACCTTAATTGTCGAATGAACAATGTCAATTCAACTAGAATTAACTTAGAACGTGCTTTGAGGAATAGCTTTTGGAGCGTGAAATCTACTGAAGAGCAAGATTCCACCATAGCTAAAATTGTGGGGAACGAATCCACAAAGGAACAATCCTTGCCCCAACTCGATTTAATCCACAACTGGAACCAAATGCATGCATCAACCAATTTGAAATCGAAGTTCACCAATAAACTCCATAAACGCCGACTTCAATCTCTTAGTATAGGAAAATAGATGGCCAAACAACACACACAAATGTGCCTAAGAACACTAGCTAGTTGATTTTCGAGGAGATCTTGTTGGAGCCTGCCGAGAGCACGCCTCTCTTCAGACATAAAAGAGAGAAAGCTTCATCCTGAAATGAACTACACCATCTATATTTTCAATATTGTTATATTTTAGTCCTTTAGACATTCAAATATTTATTTTAGTCGCTAAACTTTTCAAATAATTTAAATTTAGTTATTGATTATTTCTCTTTAAAATAATTTATCATAATTTCAATAATGTTAGAAATATACATTTATCTTGGCTTTTATTCTGATTAGTAAGATTATCAAATCAACGCTTGAATTTATTGCATAAACTAATTTTAACATTTCTTGAAAGTTTAAGTTTCGCTTGATAACGTTCTCGTTTCTTGTTATTTGTTTCTTATTTTCTTAGAATGAGAAACAATTATGCATAACTATTTATGTTTTTTGTTTTTTATAAAAATAAAAAACAGGAACAATATTTGTTTGGTAACGTTATTATTTCTTGTTTCTTGGTTCTTATTTAATAGAATGAGAAACAAAAATATATTTGGTAACTATTTTTGTTTTTTATTTATTACAAAAATAAAAAACAAAAAACAAGGTTTACCTGGAAATGATTGTTGGTTGTTGTTTTTTATTTCTTCTTAATTTTATAATTTTTTATCATTTAAAAAATATATAAGTATTGTAGTATAAAAATATATAGTATACATTCAAAATATTTATAAAAATTACGTCATCTAATATTAATAAATATTTTATAAAAAAATATAAAATAAATATTTTGTCCTCACTAATATGCATCCTAGGAAAATCTATAGAAGGTGAAGTTTCCTCGATTGAGCCACCGAAAAAGAAGGTGTACCTTGGTGATATAGGTAGTACAAATCAATTCTCTTAAGCATTAACCATGGGACTCTATCCCAAGATCCCTCTCAATCGGATGTGGACTCGGTTGATTAATGTACCCCTCCTAACCCGGGGCGTTATAGTTGGTTTTTGACAGAAGAACTGACATAAAATTGAATCAAACCTAATATATAAATAATAAAAAATAATAATATATCAGTATTTAGATTTGATGAAAAAAAAAATTAGATTTTAAATAAGAAGCAAAAATAATATAAATATTTTGTTATTTGTGGAAAATGTTATTTTTGGTTAGTAAATTAAAAAATGTACATTATCTAATAAATATAAATCTTGAATCAAATTTAATGATAATTTTTATATGTTGAGATGTTCCTATAAAATGATAGCGACTTAAATCAAATTCAATTTAATTGCTAAACAAACATTATATCGGTAAAAAAAAAAATAAAAAAAATAATAATAATAATAGTGGACTTTAAAGTATTGCAAAATCTTATCCATTCACATTTGTTGAATACTCCAAATTTTAAATTGCATACCATACATAAAAAATGGAAAATTATAAATTAAAATAGTATATAAACGTACCAATTAAAATAATTAAAAATATACTCCAAACGAGTAACAAAAAAAAACCCTAAATATATCAACTTTTAATTCACCTATTATAATAAAATTATTATTTAACAAGAAACATGTGTTTTTTATAATTTTTTTAAAAAAAAATTTCATATTTAAAAAAGAGAAATAGAACACAAGAAACTATTTTTATTAGTTTTAATTTTTCAACACAATTTTTAGAAATGTTTTTTTTTTTTTTTTTGTAACCAGAAACAAAAACAGTTACCAAACAAATTTATTTCTTAAAAATTGGAAAGAGAAACGAGAACATTATCAAACAAGTCTTCATTTTCCTATACAAGTTTTAGAAACGTTATTTTTATCTTTTAATATAAAAAGCGGGAACAGTTACCAAAAGAACGTGTTTATTAAGAATTAAAAATAAAAAAGAGAAACAGAAAGCGGAAACGTTACCAAATAAGCTCTCAAATGACTAAACTTCTTATAGTGTATGAAATAAAATTGAGCAAATTTTAAAATTATAATTAGATATTTAAAAATTTGAGAGCAAAATGAAATATCTATTTATTAAAAAAGAAAAAAGAAAAAAGAAAAAAGAGAGAGATCGATTTATGGTAAGAATTTAAGTTCCAACATTTTGACAAAGTACATGTCAAATGAGATAAAATGTCGAGTTTACCCCCCAATTTCAATAAAATCTCGACATTGCAAGTGTGTTGAGTACATCTTATTGCAAGGACATAATTGTCATTAAAAAAGATCCTTAGTCAATTATCTTGATAATTCAGCTTATCTATATACAGATTTCTCCTCCGCTTCACTCGCATTTTCTCACCCGCCAAAAAAGACGATCACATGGCAATTTCTGTATCGAATTTCGTTTGATTCTTCAATTACCTTCAGCCTGTGTACATTCATGGCTCTTCTCGCTCGCGCACCACAATTTACCACCCTCTCGAAGATTATCAGCAATCGGGACCCTAGAAATGTGAAAAGCTTTAGAGTTCCACCGAAATTTGGGACGATCTGCGCTAAGGGTAGGGTTGAGGTTTGTTCGGAAGCAAAAGCTTGTGAAATTGGTGTATCGAAATGGGATCGGTATGTGAGGCAGCACAGTCAGTTTGCGACTCCATTGAAAGGGGGCTCCAAGATGAGTAAAGAGGAGGAAGAAAAGCAGAATTACTATGTGAACATGGGGTATGCCATACGAACCCTAAGGGAAGAGTTTCCGGAACTTTTCTACAGAGAGCTCAGCTTTGATATTTACAGGTATTTGAAGTCTCTGTCCTTTTGTTTTGCTGATTCTTGTGTTGTTTTCTGTTCTGTATCGCTTGTGTGTTCTTTGTATTAGATTGGATGAGAGCCTGACGTGTGGTGTAGTAATTTTTCTGTTTGCAGTTGTTGGTAGTTGATGTAGGAATGTTAAGGTTAATTGGTGTAATTTCTTGACTAATCCTCTTTTACTATTCTTTATAATTTTTGTTTTTTAGTCAGAGTTCCTCTTAATAAAGAGCCCTATCCCATGTATGAGTGCCAATATACTCATAATAAGTTCGGGGTTTAAACTTTTTGGGAGAATTCTCTCCTTAATCATTTAGGCTACACCAGAAGTGATAGGTTTCATACAAGATTTTAGTGAGGTTATGCGTATGGAAATTGATTAGGAAAAGTTGATTCTCTGGCTTAGACTTGACCTAGTGAAGTTGTTGAAAAATTGCAAGTTTGAGTAGGAATTCATGGTTGATTATATTATCAGTTCACCAGCAAGGAAGATTTTAGTGAGAGAATGGAAAGTTTAGCACAAGTGGAGCTGTTGTTCTTTGAGAGGAGGTAATATTTGGCCCGTTGAGGTCACGGGAGAATGTCTCTCTCTAAATATTTTCTCTATCTAAACACTCTCAACACATCCTTGACTTTTACCCTACCCCCCTGGTGCTGGAGGAGGACGCCGTTATAGACCATCCCTCTTACGACGACGGTGCAACCCTATTGTCCTCCATTACCCTTCCTCTTCGAAGCAATACAATCAACTTTTCCTTTCTTCTTATGGGATTTGTCGAACAATTATGGGGCGAAAACTTCATGGGCTAAATTTCTTCAGGGACAAGTTTCTCATCCTTCCTCCAATGATAGCAGGTCGTATCTCACAACAATGACTTTTTCGCAAGAAGGATGTTAATCACAAGCTCGTGGGTTTCCATTCATATCTTTTGACTCTCCACTTCTCTCAGCGGTGTAGCGTACCAGAGATATTGTTGCCAGGAAGAAGACAATGGAGGCTTGGAGCATACATCAGAAAGATAAGAGTTTCAATAGCACAAGAGATCTTGACGACTGTGTTGACACTAGAGAACTCGGCAACAATTGACAGAGCATACATAGATTGATCCTTGGCGAGGTCTCTCGTTATCTTATTGCTAATGTTGTTGAACTTTCCTTTTCTATTCGACCGATTCGCTCATTTGTGAACTGGGCCGATTTACTTAAACTGGTATGGTTCACGTAGATCGTGTTTGTTTATTTATTTATTTATTTTTATTTTTTTAAAATTTGTTGGATTGGCTTGTCTTGGTGATTATGCTTTTATTCATTAAGATGTTCCTTGATTACGATGTTAGTCAATTGATCAAACACTTTATGTGTGCGGAAAAACATGTGAGTTTAATCTGTTTGAATTTCCCCAAGAATGGGTGAGCAGTATGTTTTTTTGTTTGGTTCTCTCGGCAACCATTCCTCTACAACATTATTGTCAGATGCTTGATCGCTATTCTTGGCGTGCAAGAAACCATGCGAGTGTGTTGCTTCGATAGTCATCTTTCAAGAGGTTTTTTTTTTTTTGCATCCTCTATCAACTTTTGTTGAAGCACGGGTGTGCTTCTACTAAAGCTTTTGTAATCCACCCTTCTCCATCCGGTATTTGCTCAGCAAGGGACCCTCCCCTCATGGACGCGCACTGATATGAGTGTTCAAATAGTATGACAACCCGAATAACTCAAATCAACCTAACTCAGTTTGATAGGTTGAGTTAGGTTATCAACTTATTTGGGTTGGGTTGGGTTTAAATAAATGAAATTTTCATTGGATTGAGCTGATTCTAGGGTTGGCCTAAAATTAATTTGGGTTAACCCAATCGAACCTAAATTTATAATTAATTTAAAAAAATATTTTTACCTATAACATAATTGTATATGTGCATATTTATTTTAATTAATTATTACTTTTAGACTTTTTATTCTCTAATATTTTTTAAAATATTTTTAAGTCTTTAGTATTCAATGTATATATTATGTTATCAATTGAAGTTAAATAGTTGATTCCATTAAAAAATTCGAGATAATTGATTTCTATAAAAATTGAAATAAATAATAAATGTATAGTCAAATTATGTTGTCCATTTTTTGTGGTTTAATTATCTTTTTGCTTTATGGAAATCAAATTATGTCATCTATTTTTGTTGGTTTTAATTATCTATTTGCTTTATGAAAGTCAAATGTATTTGTTCTTATGTTTTATAGTTGAGATTTTCTATATGAATTATGAACCATGAATGTATGACTAATGGTGGGTCACTTTTTTGATGGGATAATGCATATTTAATATTTATATCCATTTCATTACATTGATATGATAATGGTTGGAGATTGTATTTGTTTATGCATAGTTTATGACTAATTTGATGGAAGATATTTATGTTTGCAATATATTGATGAACTCAACAATCCAATCCAATCCAACCTAACCTGACAATATAAGGGTTGGATTGGGTTCGAAAAGCGTCCAACCCGAACTTTTGGGTTGGTCCAAAAATTTCCCCCAACCCAATCCATGTACTACTCGTCGTCACCGAACACAGTATAACAACGTCATTCTCACTTCCTAGAAGTTTGTGGTCCTAAGTGTATCGACTTCCTCTTCTATCTCTATCGCTTGTAGAGCATTTATCCTGGTAAGTTGCGGGTCTTACTCTTCTCCACTCGATCCACCACCTAGCACTAATGTGGGATGTGTGTACCTCTCCCCTTTCCCTCTGTTCTAGATCCATAGGTTTCTCCATATGCGAGTTCTTCTTCTTGGATTCTTAGCTGATAATGAGATAATCTCTCGGATTTGCAAGTTTTCCTCTTAGGAATCGAAGTTGGACGTTCAACCCTGTAAGTTATAGTTTTGTATTATTGTATTATTTTATTGTAAAAATGGCTCAGAACTTAGCCCAAAATCTTTAACACTTTCATCTTATCAATGAAAATGTTTCTATTTTTGTGATAGGGTTATCAAAGCTTCTTTCTAAGAATATACAACATTGCTTCTCCATAGGATAACCTTGTTCATCAATGCTGGTTTGTTTTTTTCTAATGGCCCAGTTTTTCCTTTGAATAGGAACTTGACCGGTAATGAAATTCTTGAAATGAGTGGACTTTATTCAGCTTATTTTATTTGTTTGGTACCGGTTCCTTGAAGGATAAAAGTTGAGTTCTTTGAACTAATGCTTTCATGGAAACTTTGTGCAAATTGGGGCTTGAGAGGAACAACTGGTTCTCCAAAGAGAAGATGACCAGGCTAGGAATCAAACTCTTTACAACCATTTGGTGTTCTTCGTTTTAGTTGTTTCTTGTTTCAAAAAATAAAATTAATTATGATCTTGTGCATATTTTGGCTGATCGAGGCTTTTATGTGACACTTTTGGCCAGTGGGGATACTTATCTCTTGTTTGTTTTCTTTTTTGATTTTCTCTCCATCAATATATTGTTTTGCCTCTTTTATAAAAACTACTTTAGTCAAGTTGCATGCCTCCAAACTATTGTGTTTGGTAAGATCTTGACCCTTGCTTCTTGGGAAAGTTATCCAAAGGCAATACCTTTCTGGCACCTGGTGCTCAATGAAGTTTTGGAGAGGCTTGTTAATTGGAAGTGTGGATTTTTGTCCAAAGGAAAAGTTTTACAAGTCTGAGTTGTCGAACATTCATGTACACGATTTTATTCCGAAGCTCCTAAAAGTAGCTTAATATGTGGAAAATATAATTAGGAGCTTTATCTGGAATCAAGCTCTAAAGGTGGGGTAATACTCCTATTAACTAAAAGATAGTCTCTCCTTCCATGGATTTTGGACGAGTCTCTTTAAAGAATATCAATAGACTTTTTCTTGTACTAAAAACAGGATAATTTTTATGGCACTTTCCTCTCGAACCGGGTTGAGTAAGGTTTCCAGAAGAAGCATGATTGTAATGAATCTTGGGCCTTCTTTGGTCAATCAAGATGTGGAGAAGACATGAGATTCCTAATCATCTTCTTCGTGAAGCATTTTGTTCCTTGCCATTTATCATTACCCAATAGAAAAATTGCCCGATCTTCATTTGCTGAAATGAGAGACCAAAGAAATGAATTTTTCCTTAACGAAGGAACCGGACCAATTAAGCGACGAATGATTTATTTGAAGGAGTGTTCAATCTAACCTGTAGTGGTTGTCTGAACAATTTAGCTGACAAAATGAAAATGAGGGGCTCTAAGCCTTGGTGATCTTTGTTAAGCAACCCATCAACTCTTAGTGTTGGGGTAACAATGAAAAATCACCAGACTTAGTTTGTGAGGACAGGAAAGGGAACGCACGCCTGATCTGTTGGAGACCACTGTTGGTGCTAGAGGAAGGACCCTTTAGGATTAGGGATCTCCGTGTCTCTAAGATATGCTCTCTTGAAGATCCTAGGTTTAAAAGCCACGAGTCAGCTTAATGGTAAAATCTCTTAGGGTGTGTTTGGGGGAAGGGGAATGTAAATGATTATGGGAGAAATGAGAATTAGGGGGAGAATGAGAAAGAAAATGATTATGAGGAGAATGATTATTTGTGTTTGGGGTGAAGGGAATGATAATGAGGAAAATAAAATAATGGGTATGATGTGAGTGAAAAATAGTTATGGAAAGAATAAAAAGTTATGGGAAGAACATAAAGTAGTTAGGAGGTGAATAAAAAGGGGATTTTGGGAAAACGTGATTATGGGGAGAATGATTCTCGGGTGCCCAAACACCGGGAATCATCCCCTTCCCATTTTCCCTTTATTAATGGTGGCTCAAACACACCCTTAATGTCTCTTTCGAGTCTGGGCTTTGGGATGGGCCCCGGTGTGAAAGAGGGTTGGCGCAGGTGCAAAATCGGGTGAAGCTCCAATTTCCTATTATAAAAATAATAAATATTAGCATTCTCTCCTATGGAGTGTCCATGTTGATTCTACATTTAGATCAAAACCCCATTATGAGATCATAAAATTAAACCATAAATGGGTAGAATTTGGAAACACCAGTACAGTGGGTATTAAAATTTCCAGAAAGGGGAAGAAGGGAAAGCTATCATCGTTATGATATGATTTGGAAAAACTACTTGTCAAGAATTTCATTTTGGAGATCAACCACATGGGTCTAACTTGCATTTCGCTGGAGTTCAGACCACCTTTTCCTCAACTGGCTGTTTGCTGGAAATTGCTGGTATTTTGTACTTTCCACGTTTAATTGGCTCATACTCTTCCTAAAGATACAAACGCCTCCTTCCTTTTATAGCGGTGGGGCATCTATTGAAAAAAAAAGGCAAGAAAACCCCTTGGCTTCATTTTTTGTCCTCTCTGTTTCTTTTGGACATTTAGCTTGGAGAGATGAATTTTCGTACTTTGACGAAAACCCCTCTGGATTGGTTCTTTCGGAATATTTCTCATTTTTATGTAAACTTTCTACTCATTTTAACAACTATAGTATTATTATTACTCTTTTGGCCAATTGGATAAACTTTTTTCTAATTTCCTTCGTCTTTCTTCTTTGATTTTCTCCCCTCTTAAATTGTTTCTTACCATTATTACAATAAAAATAATAATGGGTCTAGCTTAAGTGTGTGTGTGCGTGTATGCTTCTTTTAAATTTAAGATTAACATGTATGTTTCTGAAACTGAATTTTCGCTAAGAATAATGAACGCATAAAATCATGGCCACACAAAAAGAAAGGCCACAAGTTATGTAAGGAAAATAGAAAAGAGCAAATAGGAAAAAGGTAGAAATATTTGCTAAGATCAACATGTTACCGTGATTAAAAGGAAAGTGAGTCTTGGGAAATAATAGGTTTAATTGTCATTTTTGTTTCTTAATTTTCGGTTTATTCCATTTATTTCATTTTTATTTTTGATCTTTCAAAATGTCTATTTTAGGTATTGTTCATAACCATTTTGTCTTCTTTTTTTTTTTTTTTTTAATTTTCTTTGTTTGCGGAACGACAAGTGTGTGACACTTGCTCTAATCAGGCGAGCAAGTCAACCTTGTCAAAATCGATCTTGCAAACAATCTCGATTATATGAGTCAACCTGTAAGGCAGCCTTGTCAAAATTGGGACTTGCAGACAATCTCGAATGTATGGATCAATTTCTCTGCATATTTTGAGAGAAGATTTTAAAAACATGAGCAAGGAATCATGTTTAAAACCACATTGGAAACCATTTAGTTTTGAAAAGTTACATGTTGCAATAATAATGATTGACAATATGAACGATATAGTATTTATATATAGTTGGTAGGAAGACTTTTGGTTATCTGAAAATGGTTAGAATTGGATTTGTATGAACACTTGATTGCGTAAAAATGGTTTGATTCTAGTGCTTATGCACATGGAGTTGCAACTCTTTAAAGGAATAATTTATTTTCAAGTAGCATATATATATATATATAAATCTTGATATTCTAGCTTAGTAATATTCTGATTTTCCTCCTCTTTTTTTTTCTTACTTCTATGCTAAGGGATGATATTGTTTTCAAAGATCCTCTCAACACTTTCACTGGCATTGAGAACTACAAGTCTATCTTATGGGGGTTAAGATTCCATGGAAAGATCTTTTTCAGGGCTTTGTGGGTTGATATAATTGGTGTTTGGCAACCGATGGAAAGCGTCGTAATGGTTCGATGGACTGTTAATGGCATCCCACGAATTCCATGGGAGAGTCGCAGTCGTTTCGATGGGACCTCCGAATATAAGCTCGACAAGGAAGGTAAAATCTACGAGCACCGAGTTGACAATATAGCTCTCAATTCACCACCTCCCAAGTTTCGGGTTCTCACAGTGGAAGAGTTAGTCCAAGCAATTGGCTGCCCCTCTACTCCCAAACCTACTTATTTTGAAACTTCGTCTTCAAACAAAACGTAGTTTGTTTTGTTGAAGTGTTAGAATTTTTGGATATGCTGTGGTTAATTGTCTGTTAATATTTGATGGTGATACTTTTTTTTTTTTTTTTTTACTGTAATTTGCTACAAAGACTTACTGCTCTGTGTTTGTAACTTTGTATGTATAATCAAAGCTGTAATTACTGTTTTACCTATGTTTTCATCTTTTGAATTTTGTACAAATATTGTCAGTGATGTGTATAATATGAACTTAAATGCCAATTTTTGTATATTTCTTGTGAGCTTCCTATTCTGATGTAGACACACAGATTCTTTTTAAGAGAATTATTTACACATCTAATGAACCAAAAAAATATCCAACTTTAGTTAAGCTTCAAACAATATTTTAATTTAACAATATTTGAGATGAAAATTTTGAACGTATAATCTCTTAGGGACTGTTTGTTTAAAGCTTTTGCAGAACAATTAAAAATCATTTTATAAAAATTTTATTCAAACGAGTTATTATTACAATTTCTCTTTTATAATCATTTATAGAACTTCTCATTTCTAATCATTCCAAAATTTTGTAAACAAACACTTCTTTAGATATAAGAACACCGTACCGATCAAGCTTAGCTCTTATTGATAACTTGATCAACTTATGTTTATTTGATTTTAAGTTTATTTAATGTTTCTTGGCTCCCATTTTAAGTTCGACAAAGGAAGCCAAGATGTGATTAAAATATCTTATTTGAGTTCATATTAAGATATCTAGTTTGTATATATTTATTTTATTTAACACCATCTTACTATATATATATATATTTATTTATTTTATTTTTTTTTTCTTCAGTGGAGATATCTTATTCAAGTTGATATGATATATGATATGATTAAATCTCCATTAGTATCAAATATAATTTTTTTTATATAAAATAAATATATATAAAGTGGTGGCCAACCAATAGATTCCTATTGACTAGTGTGCAATAACTTTTTTTTCCTCAATAAAATATATTAATGTAAACCTCTCCTTTAATTTAGTACATGTTCTTTAAATTTTGCATCAATTTAATTTAGTTCATATCGTGAAAAATATTTGTTAAAATTAAATGCGATTTCTTACATTTTGAACATTGGTAAAAAAAACTTATTAGAAATCAAATGCTTTTATATACACTAAAATGACTCAAGACATAATAAAAATATACTTATTTTTTATGCAATTCTTTCGATGGTTACCAAATTTGACAAAGCAAGCATAGTTCAATGATGCATTAACACGTCTACGTCTGTGTGTGTTCTATTGAAAAAATACATAAGTTGAAGTTTCGACGCCCAATTACTTTGGCGAAAAAATGCCACTATAGTATTCAAGTCGATTAAGACAAATGCGACAAAAATGGAGGTCGACAACAAAGATTGTGATGCTTGAAATTATGACAATCGTCGATAGAGACGGAGTCACTTGTGTTCTTTGATGGTTGTCATGAATGAACAATTGATTCAATAACGACAGATATGATAGTGTGAAGTTTTGGATGTCAGGAATGAAAAAGAAACAAATAGAAATCATAATCATAACTATTGCGAAAAAGAAGAAAATAGAAGAATAAGTAACTATTAAAAAATATATTATTAATTAAATTAAAAAGAAAAAAAAATTTCGCAACACTTTAAAATATGATTAGTTATGTAATTATTCTTTCTAAAAGCGACTAACCACTATTTTTTTTTTTTAATACATAAGAAATTAGAGGATTCAAATTATAAACCTCATTGAATCAATTTTTGCACTATTTGATTATTTTTTTTATTTATTTACTAAAATTTTAACTCTTTTATTTTTGGAGAAATTCCCTTTATTTTTCTCCTTTTTAATTATATTTAATGGTGAAAGATGGCTACTCCCATTGAATTTTCCTTTGCAATTATTATATATTTTCAAATGGTTAATTAAAAATAATAAATGATATCCAACATATTAGGTGAAGAAAAAATCAATTTCTTAAAACACGTTATGTGAATTAGTAGAAAATGACCTTTTCAATCCAATAAAGCCAGCAAAAAAATAAAAATAAATAATAATATAGAAAAAAAATGGTATAATGAAAAAATTATTTGGTATATTACAATCATATATAAAATCCACTTTTTGCCGAAGCAAGCAGAGTTCATGTCTTAGTGTTTATTTGATCGATAGTTCGAGTCTCTCTGATCTTATTTTTTGTACAAAAAAAAAAAAGTTGTCTTTATAATTTGAAGTATTTATTTTGTAATAAAATTAGGAGATTCGAACCACAAATTTTGTGGTCATTTTTACATTCAAATGTCAGTTAAGGTATGATCGAGAGAATGTTAATTAATACATCACTAATCTCAATTAAATTATGTTCGTTTTGTCAAAATCAATAAACTCTTATAACCATACTAATCAATTAACTAATAATCAAATAAATTAACTTTTATGAGTTTGTGTTAGCTTGAAAAATATAAAAAAATATATGCTAATGACCTGGGACTTGACCTACTTTTCTTTTTATTTATAATATAGTTTTTTTTTTTTGAAACAAACAATTCCATTAAACCAAACGAACCACACCACGAGACCGGTCTTTCTCCAAACTGGAGGACACCGCGGGGGGGAGAACCCCCCTCCAAAAGAAAGTTTCAGAATCCTTCAAAGAG